>LJIJ01002517.1:0-26183 GCA_001718145.1 Orchesella cincta
ATGCAATGTTCACGGCGTACATCATGATCACTGGATGCTGTTGCGATAATTATGAATGAATTTGCTGATATTCCAATATCAACTCGCATTCCGATTCGAGTCCTTCATTATCTCTGCCAAAAACCATCTGTCTTATATGTGCTCATACTTTACACATTTCCTTACGGAACCCGATTGAGAGACCGTTCCACACTGATAGCGCGTGGACGGTTGGCCTTTGATATTGACAGAATTTAAGCTTCTCATTGGAAGGAAATGGTTCGGGTTATCTGTGTTTTTGTTAGGGTATACATCGATCCGTTTACTCTACTTCAGTTTCACGTGGATGATGCGAGCCACTTAAGAACAAATCTCTCAACTCCAGTTTCTGGTTGCTATACTCGTCCGCAGTTTCAATTAGGTTTTATACTTCAAGCAAAGGTTGAAGATGTACATTAATGTAACAAGTGATGTCTGATGCACCAGCTGTCCTTGTCCTATGTTCGTAAAAGGAGTGTCATTGCCAAATAAACGTTATTCATTACATCACAATCATCATATGGTTATACTGTAGTATCTGATTGCTGTATATGAGCGTTGTAACCCAGAAACTTTAGGAATTACTCTAAGTTGTACATTTTCGATCATTTGCTAGTTTTAATATAAAGAATTTATTAATTCGTATGTTTGAAACTTAGATTGTGGATGAGATCTAAACTTAATGTAGCTTGACTTGACTAATGCAATGAAACATGCAATTTAACGTTTTTAGACTCAACAGAACTAAATTGACCAATTGACCCCTGCTTTTAGCTTGTCGTCAATTTCAGAAAAGTTTAGTAATAAACAAGCATCAAAAAGTACATGCAAATAACTACGCAGCTTACAAGATACTACGTAACGCATCCCAGGTAGATATCGTCACAAATACGGATGCGTACGTTTACAAAAGCATGGATAAACATTTTTTGCCGCATTGCTTCCACACACTCGCTCTTTGACTCACTCCTCGATTCGTGTATTTCAATGCATATTTACGCTACAAAAAATATTCGAGGTCCATATTAGAAACAAATGTCTATCGTACAACAACACGCATACATGTACTTTTTTTTCCAACCGGTTTTCTTTCTCAGAGCCTCCCATAACCCATTCGTGGCTCGTAGTTACTCCACATTCTATCAACAAAATTTATGTATTCTGGATAGAACGCTTATGTGCAATAAGAGACTTGCTTATGGATTGAAACAAATCAGGGATTTACCCGCTTCGCGCGTGACTGGGTAGCGTCCGATAAAATCTTTCGTTTTCAAATGAAATTTTACATGTTAATATTAATGCTTTTGTGGTACACTCAACCACACTCAGTTTGTTTAAGAAGACATCTTGCTAATGACTTACTTAACATCGAAAAGCTGTAATAAAATCTCTGTAACACAATACATGGTTTTTTGCTTTCACATACTTTTTATCCATTTACGTCTCTTCAGGATAAACGTTGACACCTGCTGGACATGTATGTGCTTTCGTGGCTGGAAGCTAACAGCAACCTAAATACTGCGAGTTGAATTGAAAAGGATGCTCATGTTTATCACCAAAAGTTCATTCTAAAGCCTGGAATTGTCTCAAGTAGGACCCCTGTGGATAACCATCAATAAATAAAACGAGTGAGGATTTTAGTATACAACCTTACTCAAAACAATAATGGGAATCTAAACCCAAACAACTCCTGCACTTGAAATACAACTCATTCCCGAAGTTTATAGTCAACTTTGTTATATGCAGCCCCGTAAATTCTTTTTTTCTTTCAAATATTAACCACCGCTGGCGTTTTGGACAGCACTACACTGTATGGTTTCATCTCTGACATATTCTGACACGCTTATAAATTCCTGTCTTCTTTTTGTGATTCCTTTTTCTCTTTTATTTATATGTACTGGTTTGTTTCCATTACGCATGCAACTTTTCCACCCCATCACGAGCCCCTTGGCGTTTGTTTGAGCTGTAGGTGGAGCTAAAAGAATACACATCACATCATGCCTGCTGATTGGATTTTACTCATTATTTGCCAACTGGAAGTGGTACTTTGCCATGATGTACTGAAAAGGTTAACCACTCTTTATTTTAGTATACCAACTGACTATCGACGACTCTAATCTATAGTACAAAATGGTGTGGTCTCTGCTTCATGTGTACGGTTTTTCTCGTTAGACATTTTGCAGGGAAGAATGTTGGCCTGTGTTGGCAGTGCATTATCATTTTGATTAAGAATACCTAATCAGGTATAACGGATTATCTCTCGAGTAGTAAGAGAATGGCTCAAAGCACTGACAACCATGATGCAGTCATAATAACCTCTTGCTCTGCCATCTTATGGGAAGCAAAGCACACTGGTATCACCAGATCTGCCTCGATTTGTTGTGGCTGCTGTAAATGAATACTTTTTGACAAATCGCACTCCTCTGCAAAACATTGAAATTTTATAAAAACATATTAAAAATGGCTCGAATAAAGGCTCTGTGTTTGCCTAATACTTTCTTAAGTTAAAATAACATATTTGTTTTTTTGAATAAACTATTAGTAGATTAGGGTTTACTCTGGTCATGAGATCATGGCGTTTCAACGACTTTTCTTTATTTAGGTTTTGTAATAAGCTTTATGTAATCACTCTCATCATCATTTTTGCCTGATATTTACAAATCTTTGTATCTTCGTCCTTCAAAATCATAAGATCAATTGCCATGCCATGGTTGAGCTCACATATTAGTTTCGAACAAGAAATAGTTTATGATTCGCAAATTCAACCGTAATATAGCGATCATAATGTAAACTTTTTGCAGAGAAAGTGCGGTAATGTTATCATGTAATTCTTTAACAGTGGAGTATTAGGGATCGGAGCATCTTTAGCGTAAATAGGCAGATGATCACAAAAACTAGGTTTACTTACACTAACAATATGCCACTCACCCACTCTGTAACTCAAATCCAAATGTTCACAAGCCAGAGTCTGCACTACATAGCATCCTTCTGCCTTTTAATATCCTTATAGAACCACAATATCCAGATATAACAAGCAGTTGGTGCAGTATTCTTTGGACGAGCTATAGTTGCTGGCTTTTCTCATTTCCACAACCCGTTTTCTATTGACGTATGTCATCCGTTCAGAGCATAGATATCCATGGACTCAGAATATTTGTTTCCATATTACATGGGCGAAGATTCAATCCCATTTTTACTCTTATGTTTTCCAAATTAATTTTATTTATAAATACTGCTACATGAGACAACGTATTAAATAGCAAAACAATTATTTTTGATACGCAGAATGAAGCATATATGAAATCCAGATTTACAGAGCGGAGTTACGTAGTGTATCGAAATCCACACAACTCTTCATTGCATAACGCAACGCGTAAAAGTATAGCAAAACATCTTTCTCACATTTACGCATACTCACTTACGCATCACACCACACCACTCGCTTTGCAGAAGCATGTGGAGCTGAACTTCAGCTGCTGAAAAACCAAAACATCGCATCCCAACCATGCTCTCCATGCTTTTCACAAAGTCCCAGAATTTATTTGCAATCTGAACTTCAAGTTCAACTGCAACCACTGTGGAATTTGTGTTGCTGCTAAAAAGAGGTGATACTGCTTTTTCATAAATTAAATCGTGAAGTGAACAATGGAACCCTTTCAACGAGATCATATTAAAAATAATTTGCCACAATTACAATACTTAACGGACTGTCATGTGTCTTTCATCGCTATTCTTGTGTCTAAAAACGTGCTTGGTGATTATGACGCTGAATGTTTGGTAAGCTGTTAATATGAAAAATACATATTTAAAAACATATTCAACACACTAAAGTTAACTTATATAATTCGCTTTCAGAGAGCTATTGAAAACCGGTACGAGAAAGCTGCCAAATTTTACGAAATAGTTCTCGATCGTGCAAATTCTTACGACATTTTACGTGAAGCTTTGAAAAAAACTGTTCAAACTGGAGCGGAAACTATTTTGAATAATCTTGAAAGTTTCTCAGCAACTCCATCCTCATCAAATGCAACTCTACCTCATCTGGGTTCCAGAACGAGGAAGCGAATTCGCTATGAAGTTCGTTCGCCTGTCCACCTTTTCACTGGAAGAGAAGCTGAAATTAGTTTATTACATGAGCACCTGACATCCCAAGCTAATGAGACAACTTCAACAACAATCGTAACTCAAGCAGCTTCCGTTACAGGATTGGGTGGAATTGGGAAAACAGAATTATGTAGAAAATACATCGAGCTCCATTCCGAATATTACGATGGAAATGTGATTTCGATTCAAGCAGAGGGTGAGGCTGAAATGACCCGAGATTTCAAAATTGTAGCAAAAGATCAATTAAAAATTTCACTAAAAGATGTGGATGGGACTGAAAAGGATATAAAAACAGTTGTTGATGAAGTGTATAATTATTTTGAAGGGAAAAGAGCTCTATTTGTGTTTGACAACGCAGTGTGTAGTGATGATGAACATCTTGATGTATTCTTACCCACAAGGGTGACAACAAAACCAGCAATTCTCATCACGTCTCGTGACGGAGAATGGAGAGAACTGTCAAGAAAAATCATAACAATTGGGGAATTGAATGAACTTGAAGCTATTGAGTTTGTGAAGAAAGGCTTGAAAATTGAAGATATTTCTAAGAATGAAGTTATTAAAAAGCTGGTAAACAGACTTCAATACTTTCCACTCGCAATTCAACAGGCAGTTTCATTTATCAAGGAACGGGGTATTTTGAGAACTTTTGAAATAAGTGAATATCTCTCCCTATTCGAAACCAATACAAGACAGCTTCTTAAAACCAAAATTGGAAAACTAGCCAACAATAAATATTCAGAGACTACCTTCACAACTTGGAAAATTACAACAGATTTAATTGCATCAGAAGAGGAATTTGGAGAACTTTCCATAAAATGCTTGAACATCATGTCTTATTTCCAACCAGATAGAATCTCAATCGAGCTATTTTCAAAGTCAGATGGAATCCCCAATGATTCTTCATATGATGTTGAATCCGCACTCCAACTTTTAGTTAAATATTCCATGATAAATAGCCAACCTGCCGAGAAAATGTTGAGCATTCACAGATTAGTTCAAGAAGTCACCCGAATCAATTTAAAAGATGATGGAAAAGAAGAGCAAGTGCTGAGCAGTTGCCTCTCCATTTTTCTCTTGGGAGTCGACGAGGAAGAAATTGGACATGCAAAATCCGTAGTGGAATTCAGCAGCTCGAGCCCTTCCCTTGTAAAAACATTTCCACTCGTTCCTTGCAACGTGGGCGAAACGCTGATGTGGATGGGGAGCAAAGACGGCCCAACATTTTTTAAGAAATGGCATAAAATTCTAAATGAGCTGTTACCCGAGGGTTCCATTGAAATCATCCACTTTGAGTTTTACTTTGCCCATCAAATTTACAAGGAAAGAAATTATGATGAATGTCTTGAAGCTTTTCAACTCGTTTTGGGAAAATACATGACGATTCAAGAGCCAAAATACAATGAATTTATGGTCTGGCGGACAAATCGTTTGATAGCGGAAACACTCAAAGACCTTGGAAAATACAGGGAATCTGTAGAACTAGCGGAAACTTGTTTCCATCACCAACTTGACATTCCGCGCAATAATAACTATGAACCAATTTGTACGGCCAGTCTTGTCTTTTCAAATTATTTGAAATTGGGAAATTTCAAGGGCGTTTTGGATTGGGTGGAAATGATGCTGGACACTTTTTATGACGCTGAATCACTCTCCGTATCAGCGGAACAACATAAGTTATTCAGTGAAAATGAGAGAAAATCTCGCTATTTAGAAAAAATTGTAAAAACGGTAACAAAACTTATGGAGCTGGATGACCTCTGGACCATGTTTGGAATGGAACTAGCGACTTATTTAGAAACTGAAGGAAACGACGGGGATTCCATACAAATTACGCAGGTTATTTACGAACTTTCCAAAAAACTTTATGGGGAGGAGGATCCGAAAACCCTCGCAGTTCTTGTGAATATTGGAAGGCTAAACGTTCACGTGGGGGAATATGAGCAAGCTCTATCAATTTTTAGGCAACCTATACTTATTCCAATTATCCAAGAAGTAGATTCAAGAATGGGGAAACAGTTGATGGGTTCAGCGTTTGCAAAAGCTCTTTCAAAAACAGGAGAGCATGAAGAAGCGTTGCGAAAACTGTTCCAGATTTTGGACTCTTACAGAGAAAGCTTTGGAGCAGAGAGCGAACATTTTGTGTGTGGCCTTTACAACATTGCTTCAGTGCACGTAGACCAGCAAAAGTTTGAAGAAGCGCTTGGAATTTTAGTAGAAGCTCAGAGCATTGCAAGCCAGTTGCAAAATATTAATGAAGAGGTAATAGAAAGTGTTCGCAATTCAATTAGTCAACTTTCATCGATTGTGTATCCAAACGATTCGGAGTAAAATTTGTTTATAATAATTATTTACAAATAAAATTTAAAAATTAGAGCAATTCTTTATCTAATTTCCTGCAAAAAAAGTGTCAGTCTCTACGTACAACATCCAATTTATTCACTACAAATATAGATGCACAAGTAGACACGCATCAGAGAATATTATGACTGCTCAGTTACTCTGTGTACAACTCTTGTATAATCCATGAAGTTGGTATTTTATCAGCTACTTTTTTGGTGGAATGAGTGAACTATACGAACATGCTCATTTGCAACTACATAATATGGTCCAGTAGCACAACAAAGCTACCAACATGCTCTGGAGAAGCAAGTGAAGAGAATACGGCACCCTATCCAACTTGCACACTCAAAGCATATGTTACCAGTCATCATCATCATCCACATAAAATGATTCGATGGACGTGAGTAGCTGGATGTGAAACCAGTTTGTTTTGCAATATTTGTTTAGCCACTTGCAATTCTATCACACATCTGTTCATAGCTATCCTTCCATGCTTTTACTTTTATTCCAATATTTTTATAAAACATGTGTCTTTGTATAGTTCCTTTCAAATTGTTTGTGTTACTTGCTAATTATTTTGAAAACGAGCTTGTGGAGAATGGAGCCATTTCAACGTGAATTCATTCGACAAAATAAACCTGAGCTACAAAAGTTAACTGATTGCAATACCTCTCTAATAGCTTACCTTGAGTCGAAATACGTACTTGGGGATTATGACAAAGCGACCTTGGTAATTTATAAATTATGTGATACATCATTCAAATCAAAAACATTTTGTGTAATAATTCTAACCTATTCAAATTTATTTCAGAAAGCCATTCCAAACGAAATGGACAAGACTGCCAAGTTTTATGAAATTTTAATTAAAAAACCGCATTCCTACGACATTTTACGTGATGCTTTGAGAGACTCCTGTCAAACTGGAGCGTTGTACATTCTGGACCAGATAAAAAACTCACCAGGGCCGTCATCCAGTAGTTCAAGAGAAAAGAAGAGAATTAAATTTGGAGTTCGGTCGCCAGTTGCCCTTTTTACGGGAAGAGAATTAGAAATAGCTTTACTACACGAGTACATGACATCTCAAGAAAATGAAACAAGAACAACAACCGTCTCCGGCCTTGGTGGAATTGGGAAAACGGAACTTTGTCGCAAATACATCGAGCTCTACTTCGAATACTACGATGGAAACGTGATATGGATTCAAGCAGAGCGAAGGTCAGATACGATTCAAAATTTCCAAACTGTTGCAAGTACAGACCTGAATATCGCTCTAGAAAATGACGATGGTTCAGATAAAGATATCAAAACAGTTGTGGAAGAGGTGTATAGTTATTTTCTCAAGAAAAAAGTTTTGTTCGTTTTTGACAACGCAGTACAAAGTGATGATGATGATGATGATGATAATTTAGACATTTTCATGCCTGATTGGGAAACAACCAAAGCTGCCATTCTTATCACTTCTCGTGACAGATTTTGTACTGACATACCGAATAAAACGCTTGTCCTTGGTGAGCTGAAGGAAAAGGAAGCCGTGGAGTTTGTGAAAAAAGGCTTGAAGATTGAACACGGTTGTCAAGATGACGTTATAAAAGAGTTGGTAACGAGACTTCAATGCCTACCACTGGCTATTCAACAAGCAGTCTCATTTATCGAACAACGGGGCAAAGTGAGAACCTTCAAAATAGCTGAATATCTCACTCAAATTGAAGCAAACACACAACAACTCTTAAATTCCAAATTAAATAAGTATTTTACAAATAAATACACCAAGACTACATACACAACGTGGAAAATGACAATGGATTTAATTGCTTCAGAAGAAGATTTCGGAAAGTTGTCTATAAAATATTTGAAAATTATGGCCTACTTTGAACCGGATAAAATTCCAATCCGGCTATTTTCATTGTGTGAGGATATCTCCCAGCATTCCAGCTATGATATTGACTCTGCACTACTTCTTTTGGTGAAATACTCGATGATTAATAGCCAACCTTCAGAGGAACTGCTCAGCATTCACAGATTGGTGCAGGAAGTTATTAGAATCGATATAAAAGTGGAACGGGAAGAGGAGCAAGTGTTGAAAGATTGCCTGTCCATTTTCAACATTGATATAGACGAGGACATACTTGACTACAATAGTGTCAACCATGCAAAATCAGTCTTAGAATTTAGTTGTTTATTTCCTCTCCTTTTGAAATCATACCCGGGGGTCCCCGTGGTTGTGGGAGAAACTCTGATGTTCATGGACAGTTTGGAATGTGGTTCACTTTGTGAAAAATATCACAAAACACTCTCCCTTGAATTAGATGAGGGAGCTGTTGAGCTCATCCATCTGGAGTTTTACATTGCGCGAGGATTGCTGATGGAGAAGCTGTTCGAGAAATGCTTGGATGCTTTATATAAAGTTTTAGCGAAATATATGAGCATTCAACCTTCCAAAAATGATTTCTTCGTGGAACGAACGAAGCTTGCTATTGTGGAGACGCTAAAGCAACTCGAGCGATTTGAGGAAGCGTTGGAAATAGCTACAACCATTTTTAAAGAAAAGGACACACAACCTGTTGCGGAAATCATTCAGGAAGCGGTTCCAACATTTGATCTCTATTTGACAAAGAGAAATTTCAAAGGGGCTTTGGATTGGTGCGAAACAGTGATGGATTATATTCACCTCAAAGACAAAGACAAGCTCCCAGCGTTGTCTCAAGAGGGGACTGAAGATGAACGGGAGTGTCGCTTAATTGAAGAAATTTGGAAGAGAGTATTAAAATTTATAGAGCTTGATGACAACGGTTATTCGTTTGGAGCCAAGCTGGCTTTCCATCTTTCCATAATTGGGAAAGACAAGGGGTTTTCCCAACTTGATTTTATTATTTATCAAGTTGTCTCGGAAATTTATGGGGAAGAGCATCCCGGAGCTATTAAACCTCTTGTGAGAATTGGACTGAGTCATGTCAAAATGGGGGAATATGAAAAAGCCGTCACAGTTTACCGGAAGCCGGGAGTAGCCAAGATGATTGAGATTGAGAATTTTGAAATGGAAAATTTGAATATTAATAACACAGCAAGATGCTTGTTTGCAAAAGCACTTTCTGAAACGGGAGCTCAAGAAGAAGCTATGGGAATATTAGTCAAGACATTAGAGACACTCACAGGAATTTATGGAGACGAGCATGAATCTGTGGTTGGCGTTCTTTATCAAATTTCTAAGGTGTACGGAAAATTGGGAATGGTTGAAGATGCCTTGTCTAACTTGGGGAAAGCTGAGAAAATTGCAGAAAATATGAGTAATTTTGATCCAGTTATGTTACATAAAATTTCTAGTCTTAAAACTCAACTTTCTTTGTTTTAAGAACCACTTGATTAATTTTATTTATATTATTTAAGTTTTATTTACAAATAATATAAAAGTTGAAATTATCCATACTTTAACTCCTCTGTTAATCCCTCATGATTAGTTGAAGACTGATTTTTGAAGCAGTCATTGCTCCATGGTTTATTCTCATTATCTCGAATAAACGCCGGTCTTCTTGGCTGTCTTCCATCATCATGGCAGATATTGTTATGAAACTGTAATGATGATACATCTTGGCGCATGCAATTATGTATTAAGTGATATGTGTTGATCTCTGCATTGTTATAAAATGCCAATATTAAAATGTTATTATTATTTTATAACCTGGAGGCTCCTTTTTGAATCATCAACCATTTAAAGTCGTTGTGAGAATGAAACTGGAATAAAAAAATAAAAAATAATAATAAAACTGCACTAAATTTTTGGTTAACTTTTGGAAATTGTATCCATTTTTATACGAAAAAGATCCTGCCAGCATCGGGATTGCCTGTCTCGTTTTTTTCATACAATGAAAATCGATCGATAATATAAACTACTCTGGTAGATATTCCGTTACAAGAACTTACGTGTTATAAATAACGCTAATTGATAAACTAAATTTACCACTTGCTTACAAGAAAACCCTTTCTGAAAAGTTACTGTAATGGATGATGCGCAATTCCTGCAGAGAAGTTTTATGCTAATGGTACTTGCTATATCGGAAATATCATTTCCTCCAAAATATACTGGAATCAGTCCATCAAATTTTGATAACTACTAGTTAAAGAGTAACAAAAGTTTTGCCCGCAAGCAAACCTTCAGCAAATAGTAGAATAGATCATCATTATCGTCATCATCAACACAAAACTGCATTCTAGTGTGCGAAACAAAACCGCACAACCACATACATTACTGGTGCAAAACATGTTTGCTTTGCAATATTTATATAGCTGAACCGCAGAACCAACACATCTGTTTGTAGCTATGCTCACTATGCTCTTTGTATTTCAGTATTTACTTCATGGTTGCTTTGTGTACTGTCATCCCTTTTTTGGAAAAGGATTTTTGAAATATGGAACTCTTCCAACGGGATCACGTTCGGAAAAACTTATCGGAACTACAATTTCTCACTGAGTGCCACGTTTCTTTCATTTCTTACCTTCAGTCCAAAAGCTTACTTGGAGACTATGACGCAGAATGCTTGGTAAGTTTGCAAATAACTTTTTTTTTAAATTCACCAGGGATTTCATGTTATTAACTTTTTCCAGAAAATCATTGACAACCGTTTTGACAAAGCTGCAAAATTTTACGAAATCATTGTTGATCGTACGAATTCGTATTGGATTGTCCGTGACGCTTTGAAAGAAACTGTGCAAACTGGGGCGGAAGCTATTTTCAACCCACTTGGAACATCCCCAGTAGCCACCTGCTCATCAACTCTGACTCTGCCTGATTTTGAATCAAGAATTCGAAAGCGAATCCGTTATGAGATTCGTCGTCCAGTTCAACTATTTACGGGAAGAGAAGCTGAAATTGCCTTATTGCACGAGCACATGAGCTCCCAAGAAAAAACAACCATAATTACTCAAACAGCTTCCGTTACTGGATTGGGCGGAATAGGAAAATCAGAATTATGTAGAAAATACATTGAGTTGCATTCCGAATATTATGATGGAAACGTGATTTGGATTCAAGCCGAGCGAGAGATAGATATGGTCCGAGATTTTAAAACTGTTGCAAAAGATCATTTGAAAATATCTCTAAAAAATGAGGACGGTTCAGAAAATAGTATCAAAACGATTGTGGATGAAGTGTACAATTATTTCAGTGGAAAAACAGTTCTGTTTGTCTTTGACAACGCGGTGAGTAGTGATGATGAACATCTTGATATTTTTCTGCCCACTCGAGTAACAACTAATCCAGCAATCATCATCACGTCCAGGGACAGAGATTTTCAAGAGATGCCTAGCAAAATCCTCGTAATTGGTGAGCTAAAAGAGGAGGAAGCCGTGGAGTTTGTGAGGAAGGGACTTGAAATTCAAGATAATTGTCAAGATGAAATCATAAAAAAGTTGGTGAAGCGACTCCAACATTTTCCACTGGCAATTCAGCAAGCAGTCTCATTCATTAAGGAGCGGGGCAAGCTGAGAACATTCGAAATAGCTGAATATCTCTTCCTATTTGAGACAAACACTAAACAACTTTTAAATTCCAAAGGAACAAGATTATCAACAAACAACTACTCCATGACTACTTACACAACCTGGAAAATTACAACGGATTTAATCGCTTCGGACGAGGAATTTGGGAAACTCTCTCTAAAATGGTTGTACATCATGTCCTACTTCCAGTCAGAGAGAATTCCAATGCAATTTTTTTATAAGTGTGGAGAAATCTCAAGCGTTTCCTTATTTGAAGTTGACTCTGCACTTCAACTTTTGGTAAAATATTCCATGATCAACAGCCAACCAACGGAGAAAATGCTCAATATTCACAGATTGGTTCAAGAAGTTACCCGAATTCACGTGAAAGCTGTTGGAAGAGAAGAGCAGGTGCTACACCACTGTTTTTTCTTATTCCTTTCAGGAGTTGACGACGAAGATGTTGGACATGCAAAATCAGTCGTAGAATTCAGCGTCTCAAACACTTCCCTTTTGAAACAATTCCCTCTCGTTCCCTGCTTTGTAGGAGAAACCCTGATGTTTTTGGGAAGCAAAGATTGTGTTCCATTTTGCGAGAAAGTCCACAAAACTCTCTCCCTTGTATTAGCCGAGGGAGCAGTCGAGCTCATCCACCTCGAGTTTTTCCTTGCTCGCGAACTGCTCAAGAAGGAAAAGTATGAGCAGTGCTTAGAAGCTTTACAGCAAGTTTTAGCAAAATATAAGAACATCCAAAGCTCCAAAAAGGATGCATTCTTTGTCTGGCGTACAAACCTTGCCATTGTGGAAGCACTAAAGAAACTTGAGCGATTTGATGAAGCTTTGAAAATAGTTATAACCATTTTTAGAGAAAAAGTCGCATTTCCAATTGCAGAGGAACCCATAGCGGAAGCCGCTTTGGCATTTGATTTTTACTTGATACTAAGAAACTACAAAGGGGCTTTGGATTGGTGCAAAGAAATCCTGGATTATTTTCAAAACGATGACGACCAAATGCAGGCTCAAATTGAAGGAGAATCTTGCTACATTCAAGATATTTGGAAGAGAGTATCAAAATTAATGGAGCTTCATGAAAACTGCTACTCATTTGGAATCATGCTTGCCGACCATTTTGCAAGAGTTGGTAAAGAGAAAGACTCCATCCAGCTTTCCACAACTATTTATGAAATTGTCTCAAAAATATATGGAGAGGAACACTCCACAACTCTGAGACAACTTGTGAGAATTGGTCTGAGTCATATCAAAATGGGGGAGTATGAACAAGCCGTCACCATTTACAGGAAGTCGGGAGTAGCCAAAATGGTTGAGATTGAGGATTTTGAAATTGGCCAGGAAACAAATCAACCAGTCGGCTCAGTATTTGCAAAAGCGCTCTCAAAAACTGGAGCTCATCAAGAAGCCCTAGAGCTTTTAGCCAAAGGACTGGATTCTTTCACAGAAAAAAATGGAGATGAGAATGAGTACGTGGTTGGTGTTCGTTTTCAGGTTGCTCAAGTATACGCCAACATGGATAATTATGAGGAGGCCCTGCTACATTTTAAAAAGGCGGAGAAAGTTGCAGCAAATCTAGAAAATTTTGATCCAGATTTCCTACACCAAATTCGCTTCATTATTAGTCAACTTACCGAATTTCTCTCAAATCACAAGAATCAATAAATTAACGAGTTAAAATTGTTCTGTAAAATATTTATTTCTACAAATAAAATGTTTTTTACAAATAAAACTATAATTATTCATACTTAAACTCGACCTCCTGATTGGTTGACGATTCCCCCTGATTTTTGAAGCAGTTTCTCTGCTCCATAGTTTTTTTCTCAGGACCTCGAATAAACGCCGGTCTCCTTGGCTGGCTGCCATCATCATGGTAGATCTTATTGTGTCTCTGTAAATGATGTTTTTTGACAAAAGCACTCGCACAAAATTCGCATTGAAAGCGCCTAATATTCATGTGCACTTGGATGTGCTCATTCATCTGCTTTTTCGTGGCGAATTCCCGTGGACACATGGTGCATTTGAAATCCCTGACGCCGCAGTGAACCATCCGCTTGTGGCGGTTGAGAAGAATGTACGTTTTGAAAGTTTTAGGGCACTGCGTACAAGGTAGCTTTTGATCCTCAGGGACTTCCTCGTGAACCCTCGCAATGTGGCCGCGGAGGTGATGAACGGCAACGCCACACATTGGACAAAGTTCTTTAGGTCGTTCTTCTTCAGCTTGGTGATTTGTTACGTGATGTTTTTGAAGGAGGTGGTTAGTAGCGAAACGTTTGGGACATTGATCACATTGATGTTTTTTGTCGTATTCTGGGGGTAGCTTGTCTCCTCTCGAAATCGCCTCGTTTTTCTCCTCCTCGCTGTAGTGAGACCATCGATGGATGTCCAGGAGGTATTGGCGAGCGTATGGCTTCTCGCAAATGGGACAGGCGGTGACAGGCTTGGGACCAGCACCGGTGTGAGCGCGGAGGTGAGTTTTTAGCATGGTTGAAGAGCACAGTCGCTTTCCACAGAGTTTACAGACGTAGCGGTCGGTGTGCTCACGGATGACGTGGGCGGACATGAGGCGCTTGACGTTCGGGAATATTTCAGAGCAGAGGGTACATTGGTAAGAGAGACCGCCGGGGAGACGAGTCAAGGGGACTTTGAGGAAGGTGATTGTACCCGTTTTTCGGTCTACTTTGGTCATGATAGACTTTTTGAACTTGAGGGCTGGTCCGGGGAGTGGGGGGTCGGGGAATTTGGTGCGGGGACGACCTACTTTTCGCTTGATTTTTAGTGGAATTTCTCCAAGTTCAGTTTCAGGTTCTTCTGAAGCTTCTGGTGATGTTTTTCGCTTTCTCCCACGTTGACTTCGAGTTGTAGGAGTCTTCTTGGAGGAATTAGTACTAGATGGGGGGATCCAAGCGTCTGAGTCGGAGCCAGCACTTAATTCGTCCTCCTCCACTTCAGCTGCAGAGCCTTCTTCATCGTCTTCCTCTTCTTGGGTGAAGGAATGAGCTGGCGATGGTGGAATGTAGAGTGGATCAAATGTTGAAAAGTCTTCAAGCCCATCATCATCATCATCTTCATCCTCTAAAACGTTGAGGGGAGTTGGTTCAACTTTGACGAAGCTATCTTGATACCGCTCAGCTCTGTATTTGTCCTCTTTTGATACCTTAAACACAAAATAACAAAAAAATATTAATAATTGAATTTTTCTAATAGAACAAGTAAAAATGATTGGTAAAACTAGTCTACCACAACAACTGGATCTCCTCCTTCAGCCCCACCAACCCCAAGTCTTGAAACGGGTTTGGGTGACCTATGTGATGTCCTCCTGGAGATCTTGCTGCTGGTATGGGATGAGGTAGCTGCAATTTGAGTTGAAAATGAAGTCTCCAAATCGTCATCAGGATCCACAGTCGAAAAATCTGCCTTTTTAGGACGACCTCTCTTCTTCTTCGGTGGATTTTTCACCTCTGTTTTGACTGAAGAAGATAAAAAAACTGATAAATATTCTTCTTTTTAATAATATTATTGATAATTGAGGGTAGTTTTGATGAAAAACCTGTTTTGCTCTGTTGGACATCCTTCTTTGCTCCTAAAATCCTCTTCCTTATCTTTCCATACCGCTTATCAGTCTGGTACACGAGTTTCTCCTCAAACTTCTCCTCCGCTACCTCCAGGTTGCTCTTGATGACCTTCTCGAGCTCCTCCACTTTCTTCTTGAGTTTAAACAACATAATTAGCTGACTGCTGCATCCTCCACAGAAAGGAAACTGGTTATTTGGACCGTCCCCATCATGATCACCTCTTCCAGTGCTCCACATCCCCTTCTTCGACGACTTGACATTGAAGAGGTTGCAAAAACACTGGAAAACATTCCGTTTCTCCTCTTCTTCCTCCACAACAAGTACTGGTAGAGTTCCTCCCAAATCTAGCTGCTCCACCTCAGAATTTAGGTGAATATTTGCATCCAAATCTACCACCTCCTGTTTTATCACACTTCCTGTAGCTTTTACCACCTCCCCACAACAAATGAGACAGTAGAGGGGATCCATTTCACCCTTTGGAGGTTCCCCATCATCACCCCTATCTCCACTTTCAAAATATTCAGATGAACTTGTGACTAACGGAGGTTTCACCTCGGAATAACTTTCTGATTCCATTCTGATTCTCCTTTAAGGTAGCACAACCATTTAACTGAGGACCAGAAACTTTAATTAAATAGATAGTTCAAGTTATAACGGTCAAAGGTTAAAAATTTTAAATGAAAATATTTGTTTTGGTTTTCGATCCCATAAGAAATACACAGGGAGATTGACAGCAGCTGAATTTTGAACATTGTGGCTGCCCGCTAGCTGGGGCAAGGTGACACAATACTGATAGTTGAATTTTCATTTGCTTGACTTTGTTCACGTTTTTCATCTGCGTTCTCATGCATTTATATGTAGTAAAAGCATATAAAAGGCTTATAATTATGGTGGTGTTGTAAAACATGTTCAACATCAAACAACGGAGGTCATTCAGGTAATTATTTTCCCGTGTATTTTATTTATTAACCAAATCAACAATTATTACAAAACATGAAGGAAACTCACCAAATTAATCAAATACTGCATATATATTGAGTACAGAGTTCGTTTTAAATGAAAATAAATTTTATTAAAGAAACAAAACAATGATCAGTTGATAAACTCCTTTTTCATTACAACCTGAGCTCACATCTCATTTGGTCTTCGGCTGATGATACATCTACATCAGGTTTTTTTCTTGAGCAAGCAGAAACCAATTTGAGTTTCGGAAAATTGCTCCAAATTCCTTGACCTCCAGGAAATGTTCCCAAACCACATCCTGTCTTTTCACACCCAAAAATGCCAATCCTTTCATAATCTCAGTCAACTCTCGGAAGTGGTAAGATCTATCAATTCTTGATAAAGCTCATGTTCCTGTTCAGCCCGGTTGTGCGCTTCAGGAGGAATTGCTGCAAGCTGTCGATAGCAGCTTTGATCCGCTCAACCCCTTGTTTCGCTGAAGGCGAGCCGACGTTCTGCAGCAACTTTTGATCAGCAAAATTCCCTGATCTCACGACACGATTTATAATTTCAAGCTCTTGCGCACCGTGGCAATCGTTCTTCAGGAAAGGATATGAATCGAAGCGTCTCCAAAGCTGGGAACAGGCCAGAAACTTCAACAATCATCTCCTCGTCAAAAGACCAAATTGAATACTGAATTTCAAGGTTTTTTAGCTTTGTAAAGGGACCCACATTCTCTCCGCAAATAGCCAACTGAGGAATGCCCTCAAAATAATTGTCGTAGTAGGTTTCATAATCGAATAATATCCAAAGGCGTCCAAATGGAAATTTCTCAAGAGCGTTACAATTTCTGATAAAATGACCTATATCCCGCATGTCAACCTGCTTATAGTAGTAATCCCGGTTACAGTGAGCTGTCGAAGATTTGAAAGTCCACTGAGACGCAGAAAATTCTTCTTAGGATAAGTAATATGGAGTTTAGTAAGGCTACAAAAGGCATTGTCCGAAGTAGTCGCGATGGAAAGTCTTTGTCCCTTGGGAAAGGAATAAATATATTGAAGTTGTCGCTGAAGTGCCGGAAGTGGCTTCCTCGTTTTCACTTCAAATGTAAAAGTTGGTTGGCATAGGACGCAATCAGCCAGACGTATAAAATGTTGCTTTTATCCTTCACCTCACCAGCTCCAAACTTACTACTTGGTGTTGCCACTTGTGTGAGTGTCTGACTCGACTACCAAAGTGGTGAGATTCGGTAGGGCGGAGGAGTAGGAGGACCGTTCGGTTTAATCATCCGATCAAGCAATCACATTCTGGAAGCTGAGATGTTTCAAGCAGGTCATAGAGCTGAGCAGCGTAATCACAGAATTCATCCCTGGAACAATCACATCCCGAAGCTCAAAGGAGGTGAGGAAGCCTCCAATCTGACATGAAGTCTCCCACCGTCTGGAGATCAGTGAGGGTATTTGGCAAACATTTGCGATCACTTTCACCATCCAAAAACGAGGAGTTAGCCGGAAAGGATTGCGCCCAGCTGGAAACTTTCAGGGGATCGGGGAACGTGAAGCAGGTCCTCTCTCTGACTGAGACAATGGAGCTCATCCGAGGAAAGACTGGTGAGTCACCAGAGGTAATTCTCTTCTCGAGAAAGGGGCGAATGATGTCACGCCATTGGGAGTTCACAAGACGGTAGCTCAAAATCTTCTTTCTTGTTTCATTTCTTGTCAGATGTTCCAAAATGATGGTCACCACCTGCAAAACGCCGCATGATCACGTTATCATTATTAATTTAGAATGTCAACGATTTAGTATTCTCTTTGTAAAAAAAAATGATGCTTTATTAAATCACAATTTCAACTTGCTTCAGGTGGAAGATCTGCCATCGTGTTTTTACGCGGTGGAAAATCCTCCGGGTGCATATCCGATTTCAGATTTTCCAGTGCCAGTCGAAGAACAACCAACATTTAATTCGTCCTCCTTCATTTCCGCTGATGAGCTCTCATCTTTATCTTCCTCTTGTGAGAAGGAAGATGATGGTGGATCAACAGTTAACCAAGTCCCCAACTTTTTCACGATCATCATCATTCACAACGTTAAGGGGGCTGGCTTCCATTTGAGAAGTCCTGGAGATGTTGCTGCTAATATGAGATGAGGTGATTGCAGTTTGAGGTAAAAAATCCTCAGCCGTATCTTCTGTGGGACGACTCCTCTTTCGGGGATTGTCACCTCCTTTTGAACTGAAATTTAGAGAAAGAGCGAGTTAATATATTTATTTTCAATAAATTATTGAATGATTCATATTAATATCTTTTATACTTTGCTTTGCATCCTTTCTCCCTCCTAAAATGATGTTTCTTATCTTTTCGTAGCTCATTCGTCTGTACACACTTTTCTTCTCAAACTGAGCCTCTGCTTCCTCCAGATTCCTCCTGAGGTCCATTTTGAGCTCCTCCACCGTCTTCTGGAGTTTATACAACGTATTCAGCTGGCTACTGCATCCTCCACAGAAAGGAAACTGGTGATCACCTCTTCCACTGCTCCACCTCCTTTTCCGACGACTTGTTGACATTGAAGAGGTTGCAAAAACACTGGAAAACATTCCGTTTCTTCTCCTCATCCTCCACAACAAGCTGTGGTAGAGTCCCTCCAAATGTAACTGCTCCACCTCAGAATTTAGGTGAATATCTCCATCCAAATCCACCACATCCTGATTTATCACACTTCCTGTAGCTTTCACCACCTCCCACAACAAATGAGGCAATAGTGGGGATCCATTTCACCCTTTCGTGTCCCTCCAGCATCGCCTCCACTTTCAAAATATTGAGGAGAACTTGTATTTAACGGAGATTTTACCTCGGAATAAACTCCTTTAAACATTCACTCAAAGTAAATTAACAATTTAAGTGAGGAAATTCAATTTTAATCCAATTGTTCTGTAAATTATGAGCAAGATTTGTTTGGTTTTTGGACCATAAGAAATACACGGATATGGACAGTAGCTGAATTTGAAGCGGAATGATTTTCGTCATCTGGGGCTGGGGTAAGTTGAACATTATGCAGATACTTGTGTTTTCAGTTGTTTGGCTTTGTTCATAAGCATTCCTTCTTCCATGTATTTCTCCCATGCATTTTTACCAAATCAAGTCATGATGATCATTTGAGAACAAAGAAGTTGACATTCATTCAGACTAATTATTTTTCCACTGTGTTTTATTTATAAATTCTCATTTAATAATATCTATTATCGGACAAACTTACATTAGACAAATCAACACCGCACAAGTACAATGTAGTAAATCTAAATAGTTATATAAGCTGACAAATGTAATCAAATCATATCAAATAAGGGTTTGAAGGAGTAATTAAATATTAATGAGTAAAACTGAACACAGAAATGAAAAAATGATTGATTAAGTTCAAGGCGATTTGGTTTTGAACAAAACAGCTATTTCCATCAGGGCTTTTCCCAGAACTAGCTGAAACGAGCTTGAGATTCGCAAACTTCTCCCAAATCCCTTGACGCTCTAGAAACTGCTCAACAACAGCATTCTGCCTTTTCACACGAGGGTTGCAAATTCTTCAAAAATCTCCGAACTTGCATGCTTGGCAGCAGTCTTGGCGCAGCTACTGCCCGATCGAGCTGTTTTCTCCGTTCATACCTACAAATTGGTGCGCTTCGTTGATGGAAACTCCTGGTCTGTTCAAGCAACCCTTGTGAATGAAGCGAGCTTTGTTTTCGCCACAACAACTTTATTTGCAGGTTTATCTAGTCTCCAGTTTTATTTATTGATTTTGAGTTCGTTCGCTGTGGCTGTGTAGAAGACTGGAAAGCGGAGAAAGTGGAGGCTTTCCAAAGTGGGGAATAAGTCAAGGAACGCAGAAATGAGGGTGTCTTCAGTTTGATCGTATGTCGTGGAAAATTGTATAGCCAGAGTTTTCACATTTGGGAATGGACTTCCGATGAGTGGTGCGGCAGTATGCCCTTCAAAACAAAGGCTGAATGTGGCTTTTGACTTATCAAACTTTTCCACTCAACTTCCAAACAAAGGTTTTAAGAGTTATTTCAAATTTGCTACTGATAAATTCGATCATGTCCAGAAGACCCATTTCAAATGGATAAGGTAAGTCAGTAACGGTGAGTCGGTTGAATCTTCGGCACGTCGCTGAGACAGAGAAAGTTCTTATTTGGAAGCTTTGTCTGCAGTTGCTTAAGATTTGAAGGCGGTATCGGATGTGGTGTGATGGAAAGTCTTTTCCCATTGGGAAACGAATAATAATATTGGATTCGTCGCTCAGGGCTGGAAGAGGCTCCCAAGTTTGCAAACCCAAGTGTAAAGTTGGTCAGAGTACGACGTAATTAGCGGCTAATTAATTATTAGCCAATCAGGTACAATATATCTCGCTTCATTCAGTCGACCAGGTTCATCTCTACTTTTCTTGGCATAAAAGATGTTTGATGTGACTACCAAGGTGGTGAGATTGGGAGAGGTGGTGGAACAGGTAGGGAATCAAGTCGTTTGATCATCCGATCACAAAAGTCCACGTTTTGGACTATCAGAGCCTTCAACGAGCTCATAGAGTTGAGAATTGTCAGCATTGAATTGATTCCTGGAAGAATCACATCCTGAAGCTCAAGGAAGTTAAGTATTCACCAAATTTATCATTAAGTCGGGTACGTAAAACCGCAAAATATCTATATGAAAATATACATAAAAAAGCCGAAATATGATAAGTATACCGGAAAAACTGTTATGTCTCAATCGACCAATGTTGATGTTGATGCATATTTATCCACGCAGAATGACACAGTGTCAGAAAATTACTGGATATTTATCATTGGACATGTTTGAAAATTTTATGCTCATGAATGGAAGTAAAAGCTACAATGGGGCAATGTGAGAATCTTTAAGAAAACATGTAGCATCACATAAATTACTTTGTGTGAAGGCGTTGTATCTGTCTGGAAAATTCTCATGCTGTGAGTTAAAGTGAATAAATTAAAAATTGACTGAAAATAATTTTTCTCAAAACCATTTTGTCATACAAGTCGTTCAATGAATTATATTGTTTCTTAAAATCCGTTTTGTAGTGTCTTGCATTTGTCCGGTTTTTCATAACATTCGTATTCGTGCTTTCTACACGAAAAAATATATACCTCAAACATATTAAAAACAAAGTGTTTCATTATAATACTATACTATGATTTCTTTTAAAATCGGCTGAAGGATTTAGCATTAGCGCGAACATGTGTCGCCTTTGATTTAGCATACGATGTCCATGTAAATGGATTTAGCATACGATCCCATGTGAAAGAATTTAACATTGAAATCAAATGAAAGAGGATTTAGCATGAAAGTTAAAAACTTAAAAAATTCTAGGTAGGATTTAGCAATTGAAAAAAAATCTAGATAGGATTTAGTATCGGAAAAATTTCACATGGATTTAACAATGAAAAATCACATGTCAAATTTCCAAGTGCTAATTCCAATGTTAAAAACCGTATATGGTAAATCCCATGTTTGAAATCGCCCATGCTAAATCCCGTGCTTGATATTACCCATGCTAAATTCCATGTAAAAAATAGCCCATGCTAAAATCCCACGATAGAATCACAAATGGATTTAGCACACGATTTACCATGTTAATGGATTTAGCATTGAAAAAGATTTAGATATAGAAAGATTTTACGTTGGATTTAGCATTGTAATCTTATTAAACGTATTCTAAATCCCACGCTACACTTCCGAATGCTAAATCCAAATTTAAACTTCCGTATGCTAAATCCCACGGAACATTCCCGAATGTTAAATCACATGGTACACTTACAAAACCTAGTGTTGAGCAGACCGCAGGTCTGCTAAGACAGTTAGGTTAATTGTAATTTATGCCTTAATGCAGTGACGGGCTCACTCATATTTGAGCTTACCCGTCATATAGCTTGCTTGCATCCCAAGATGTGATATAAGTGTAGTATAGTTAGGCTTATAAAATGTACATACATAATTAGCTCGTAGAATACCATTGCAGTAGGTACACTGCATCTCAACTTCTCTGTGCATCATGATCATGATGTTGTGCATAATATTTGTATGAATGATCTTATGAATGAACTTTGGTGACAGCTCGCCAGTGGCGATCTGATTAATAAACGGGACACTTGCCTTTCTGCTTCCAATCAGTAATCATCTCTCTAAATTACTCTTGCATATTATTCGCATATTATTATTATACAATATTTCCGTAATACTTACGGAGCACGACCTAAGAGGCATTCCAAACGCCGGAATCGCGACTGGTGGAGATTTGAGCTTCGTTTTCGTTACCTTCTCCGTGAAAGCGAGTAACCCCCATTTTTTAAAGCACAGTATTTATTAAATTAGAATTAACTCAAAATAGTGAAAGTGACTTTTTCCATTCCAAATTTGCGTTAACAAACTAGTGTTATTAAATGGAACATTGACAAATACAGTGTAAATTAGTGAAAATTCCAGCGAACAAAATCCAACAGCTTCCTACCAGCGAGCTCATCCTAACAAGGCTCAATTATCAATAACTTATCCGTATCAAAATACCTTATCAAAAATCGCCGTCTCACATCGCCCCGTACTCTCCTCAAATGGAACAGTAAGCATTCTAATACAATAATTTTGATATTACATGCAAACAGCACACATTTTGGGAGAAATTCGCATATATTCAAGCGTCATTCAAAATGGAGTTCATGCCAAAATACGACTCGACCCTTAGCACCACTGAAGTCGAAATGTTCTTTCGAAAATACAGTAACTGGGCAATATCACAAAACTACAGCAACTCAGCCAAGAAATTCATATTGGCTACGGCTTTTGAGAATCCAGAAGCAAATCAATGGTTTCTTCTGAATCAAGACCTCATTGAAGACAGAAACACTTCATTTGATGACCTTTGCACTGCTTTCCTTCGGGAGGCACCAATGAATGATTTTGACAAACGACACATCTTAGAAATTTTGGAAGAGAAACCAAAATTGAACGAATCAGCATCCTCCTACTTGCTCAGAATTAGATTTAAAGCTGGCAACAAGTGGGATTCCATGACAGAAGAATCAATTGTCGACATATTGGTTGGCAATTTACCACAGCGAGTTGCTGATTTCATAGACACACGAGGGCGCCCAGTAACTTTTAAAGGGCTACAACGCGAGGTGAAGCATTTTGAACAAAAACGAGATTCCAGGACTCTCCCTGAGAAAGCTACAGCTACCGAGGTTAAAGTTGAAGCAAAACATAATGGCTACAGCACCATCTTCAGCATGTTTAGAGTCGCTTTTAAAGGCAGTAAACTCACTTCGCTCTGACTACGCACTTCTGAAGGAGGAGGTATTTAATCATGAGACTCGAAAAGACTATCCTGCGTACAGAGACTCAATCGGAGACGAGAGCGAGTACAGTGAAGATGAGTATTATTATGAGGAAAGATGCACTTACTGCCACGCAATAGGTCACATTGAAAATAACTGCCGAAACAAACAACGCGATAGTGAGAGGTATCGTAGGAGAAGGGAAGATAGAGAGGGATCCTTCAGCCGTCTGAACCAGGGAAACTGATTTCAGGCAGGGTCAATGCCACCAAATTTTCAGTTGATCCTGCCGCAAACAAGCCAATTTACAAAGCAACATGCCCAAAATCACCAAATTGTTACATTTGTTGTACAGAAACGGTCCACCACGAGCAACCACCATGAATTCGTCTTCAATCCCACCACCTCCAACTTACACAGAATCGAGCCTCCCAGCACCACAAAATTTGAACACCACTCCTAAGAAAAGCCAAACTTCCTCATCCGTCCCTGATTCATCCACAGCAACCAATGTCACCATTCGGCTTTCCGACTTACAAAATCCCCTCATTCATCACGCTAGCGGCAACGGAAGCCACCAAGGCCCCTCAATCAAAGTAAACATCGAAGGAAACTCCTACAACGCCCTTATTGACTCAGGTGCCTTCTGCAGCCTGATTTCCAAAGACATTGCTGAGAACTTTCCAAGACTCAAAAACAAAGACATCGTTCTGCGCTCACTCTCAAACAACGTCATAACGGACTCAGGATTTGCCATCATCACGCTTCAAATTGGTGGAATGACTATCAACTTCCCATTTCTTGTCGTTGACAGACAAAGTCGACTAGACTTTTTGAGCGGCTTTCTCTACTTTTGTTCAAATCATATCTATCACTTGGCACCGTTCCCTTTCGCAAACCAGAAACAAAATTTCACCCACCGATTAACATTGACCAGTTCATCAAAATTGAGACTGACTGCCAGCAAAATCAAAAGCGTGCGGATGACTTCCTTGCTAGAAAACCTCCTGCAACAACGGTTTGCGGCACACACATCCCTCGCCAACCACAACCTCAAAGAAGTCTGGAAACGGAACAACCATCCAAATATTTGCCAATGGACTCCAAGAACCATGATGCTACCAAAACGGCTGCCTCTACTCAACACACGAATGCCTGATTCTCGCATGGAAACGACCTCACCCCCTACGACTGACCTGACAATGGAACAACAACTTGAAACGGAGCCCAGCCAAGACAGACGGGCAACGAATATCAACGACCTTTTCGGAAATCCCTTCCTTTCTCTATTCTTCCCGGACAACCACTTCCAGAAAAACAATGAGGATATTTAATCAAGAAAGATAACATACCTGAACATCAACAATCCGGTACTCCTGAGGTACAAATGCGCATTTAATTATCTTTCGCGTACCTGATTGACCATTACAAAATTTGTAAGTATCTTCATTCATTATCCATAACTTAAATCAAATTTTGAATCGGTAGCCTGATCATCTCCGATTCTTCTTGAGAGGGTATTGACAACCACAAAAACAAACCTTTTATGAGTAGGTAGCTATCTCATGAATGAGGACAATGAACGTTCACCGGACTTTAATCGTATGACGCATGACGTGTAATTTAGGTATTTATTCAAAGCACGAATATTTTCTTGTTCATCCTACTACGCAGGGCATTCACTGCATTGAACAAGTCATTGAACGACAAAACGTTTACGAAAGCTAGGTACATGTCACGTATCAAACATAATAATCTAGCTTCAGTATCAAGTAAATCACGCGCTTACTCACGAAAGAAATTGGGTCAGTGACAGAATCTGACAGCCTTGCACATTGCTGCAATAGCTGCCAATCAAACAAAAGGCTCGTATCTCACACGAGCATCATTCAGCCACACGCGCTGAGTCATCACTCTTCACTTCCTGAGTGAAACATTTGAATGACAAGGATGACGAATGTCCTCCGATTAAATTAGACTAGGCCTATGTATAAAGAGCAATTAAAAATATCTAAGGTAGGTATCCATTTCCGTTGTCCTCAATAACAAAGCAGAGTGGGACGATAAAATTGACAAAACAACTGCGTAGGCTAACTTCCTTTTCACTGCTTAAATTTCATTTATTCTCAATCCAAAGAGCAAAATAATATTCTTTCCATACCTAATTATTAAAAGTATGTCAATGACCATCACAACCTCAATTTCCAACGCAGCCTAAACGTTGTCAGACTATAGAGCTTGTAAGCAAAATCCAAAAGAGGAGGACAACCACTATTAAATCAATTTTGAAATTTTAAGTTTTCTCCTGATTCCCTAATGCCACTGAAGAAATTTTCAGTGTGTGTGTCGTTTCTCATTTTCCTCTTTTTGCAGAAACCGCTCTCCAG
>LJIJ01002518.1:0-26182 GCA_001718145.1 Orchesella cincta
AAGCTTTCATTCAGACGATGCTCAACTACCAAAATGTTGGACAACCCAATCAATAACCTACATTGTGCTATTTTAAAAACTACCTTGCTAATTATTCCATTGGCTTCGAACTTACTAAGCATCGCTTTGTCAGTTTTCTATTCCATATGGATAGACAGTGGTTGATTTTAATTCGTTCCAAGACTCTCCTTTCAATTCCACAACAGGTATCTGCAAAAAGAGTTGCTGACAGTATTCACATAAATAAGTTTTATGCTGAATGTTGTTGACATATTTACATAAATTAAAAGATAGGACGATCAAACAGCGTTCATGCATAGATCCTAAAGTGGGAGTTCGGTTATTGTTGAACTGTAATCGACGTGTTGAGATAGAGTTCTACTGAAGTTTATTATTACCATAACTAGTCTTCACCTTAAGCTTTCGTGGATTTTTTTTTGTAATTTCATGAACTGTTTTTATACAGCTTTCTACTAAGATGGTCCGATTCCTTATTACTTGTGTCATTTAAATTTACCAGTTCAAGAAATATAACTGCAGACTTATATTACTTAATCAGCCAGCACGCGAAGTTTTGTTGAGTTTTATTCGATCCTTCATCGGATAAACATATTTTCATGAAACAAAGATGTAGATTCTGAATATATTTTTACACCCTAGCATCTGGACTACATGTAAAGTGAATGTGGGTTTTAAATGGGGGTTTCAATCTAGTCATTAGGTAAATCTTTTTTATTATTTCAGTTTTTGAAAGTTTTCCATATTCAAATGGCAAAAGGATATTTAACATGATCTGACGTAACAAAAGAATTTTTAACGTGATGTATGAAATTATTTGATAAACCCTGCTTTTCGTTGATTGGGCAAATGTCGTTTTGCAATTTTTCTTTCGAAACGCTTTCACAAAAGAGGTTTCCGCTGTGTCTTTCTCTTGTTGTTCACGTTCATGTTCACGATCTAAGGCAACAGTGGAACTAGGTCTGAACTTGGCCATCGTCACAAAATAAAAGTTTTACAAACTCAGTATTTGTTACAGTGGAAGTTGAAATGCAAAGAACGAATTATTTTCACGATCAGAAAATTAAGTGTTCCTTTCCCTCGAACATCCGGAGTAAGAATGATTACATCTGAATTAGAGGTCACATTTATACCCAAAAGCTAGTTTTAAAGAGAGGAAGATTGGACGGAAGCATACGTCAATTGGTTTATCAGGTAAATGTGAAATTGGATGATACGGATAAACAAGCTGTTACTACCAAGGAAAATTATAAGCTTGACCTTAACCACGGCCATTAGTGCCGTGTATGTGTTTGTGAGTTTGCGTGCTAGTAATATATCTTGTATATTCTTGTTAGCCAATAAATCCAATGTAGAATTAGCTACTACTGCAAAATTCAAAGATATAGTAAATTGTGGGTTTCCTCATTAAATGTTTAAAACATCACATATTATATCCGGCTCCGATTTCCTTTACGAAAATGTTAGAAAAGAAAAATTTCCACAAATATCATAATGCTGCGCCTATACGTCATACGTAGTAGTAAATGTTTTGGTAAAACTCTTTTCTCTTGAAAATGTCACCGCCTAGTTAACGAAAGCTTCAGAAAATAAAGTTAATAAACCACCTCTTCGACCAAAACATAACTACTAAGGTTATAAACTATTACACCTTCTCCAAATATAATTTCCAACTTACCAATTTGGCAACAACATGACCTATACATAATTATATATATTTTGTGTTTGGATGAAAAATCCAGCGACGTCAAAACTCAGTAAAAAAATATAACAAAGTTCTCTCAGGATTCTATCCTGTTTAATTTGTTAAACAGATAAAATGGCTCACTCATTTATCTCCTCACATCTTTGGGCACTTCATCTGTCCCCAGTACACTGATGGTTTAACATTTTGTGTGCACTCATCTGTCGCTGTAGATGATTCAAAGTTAGCAAGTAAACATCACTTTTTTGAAGCTCATCATGTCTGAGACTTGGTTTAACTACTCTTCTACTTCTCTCTGAGGTTTATTCCACCCTGAGTTACGGAAGTCATAATATTCAATTTTGTGACGAGATTCTTGTCATATAACTCGTGTTAATGTTTTAACAAGTTTCATAATGAGTTTAAAAATTCCATAACCCTAGTTTTCAGTCAGGGGCATTGTGAGATTTACCCAGAATCAAGGTCAAGCCTACTGAAGTCCTACGTCATCCGGTTAAGACTATCGTTCATCATCACATCACTTCATAAGACAACTTTGCTAGCTTATTCATTTAAACTTAAACCCGATTTCAATTATAATTATTGCACTAAAGTTTGGTACGTTGACGCAGTTGATTTGTACTTGTTATAATATAGCTGTGCGTACATTCCAGTCACTTCAAGCAGAATTAACCAAACAAACTTCAAGTGGAATGACATTTAACGTGTAAAGCTTCTGTTGAGATAGCTCTTGACATGGATGCAGTTTTTATATTTACGCAAAATGTTGGAAATATTGACATACTACCTTAAATCTCATATCAACATTAACGTAGGGTAGACAAACTTATCGCTCGTGTTGTGCTACGCTGCGTTGGTGTCGCTTGCGTTTAACATTAGACAGACACGTATATAAATACCATTCCGTAAACGTGAAACAGCATCAGTCAAGTTTGCAATCCCGCAGTTTAAACACGCTTATCAGCGAGCAGAGCAAATCAAAAACTTTTAATTTCAAATAAACTACTTACACTTCAATATGGACAAAATATCAGTTTATATTACTGTCAGCACTTTGATTGCAGTTCTCCTGCTGAAGGCTCATGCGTCTCCTGTAAAACACATAACGCCTGAAGGATTGGTTCTGATGGGAGCCACAAATACCAAGGAATTCCACATAACGACCCCCGAAATTGTAAGTGTACCGAGCTCATAACCTCATGCTTTCACTCTTTAGAAACACACTAATGAGTTCTACTGATCTATTAACAGACCGGAGACTTCACTCACAGTCTGTCCGTTGGATGCCCACTTCGATTCCAAATGTCTCTCGCTGCTGTAGAATCTCCAGAAGAAGTTGCCATAATTGAAAACTATTTCAACACAACTCAAGGAAATTCCAGTGATGCTGCCTGGACATCTGCGATGGCACGAGTCGGATTAATTCCTGCTCACTGGGCGGGTAGTGGGCTCAGAGTCACAGCATTTCCAGCTCCAGTTCAAGGACCCTGGCCATCCGGTGCTGGTTCTTCCCCAACTTATGCCAGCTACAATTGTGTGACAATCCAAAGAGTTTGCATTCGTCCACCACATACTCCAATTCCTGGATGTTTCCCAGCACAAACGCAGTTCAACTACAGTCTATGTGATGTTCAGCGAAGATATATTTGCGAGAAGAATATTTAAAGTGTCTCATTAAGTTTGTATTTTCAAAATCCTGATCTCATTTTCTTTATGTGTTCCAATAAACTTATTTCCGAACTTAAGTCTTTGAATGCAAATTATTTAATCTGTTATTTGCTGAGTGGACAGAACAATTCTTCGTTTAATCGTATTAGTATCAATTATATTCATATGTAGCTTCCTTTCCTGGTGCAACTATCATGAAGTCTTTAAATGTAGTGCGGGTTTTTAGAACGCTCATTCGAATGCACTCATTCAAATTGGAAGCAACTAAACCAAGATATTCCTATCGCATGCAACAACTTAAATTAAAAATAGACTGCCTTCTAGACGATCAGTGATTTGAACCAAGAGATTCAACAGTTGTTTCAAATGTTGGAGGACTACAAATATTTCTCTCTGATGTTTTATAACTTTGAAGTTCACACAAAGACTGACAGATGAGCTAGCCATGAAATGCAGATTTTAACAAGTGGTCAAATTCTCTAATGATGATGACCACCCAGCAAATCACTGCTTTTTCAGCCGCCGCAAAGTGGATATGAGGACGGGATAATCACCTTTCCACACTGAATAAGAATTCTGAAAAACTATTGACGAATTTCCGCAAGCTCCAAATACCGTTAAATGATCTAGTTATAGGTTTAATAAAATTGTCTTGGTGTGAAAAACCAACTGACGTTGAAACTAAACTTATTTAAATGTTGTTAAAAAATTCAGAAATACATAACTTATTATTGCGAAAGCAAACTTGTGTTTATTCATAATTAATTAATTTTCCCTAATTCAAACAAAGTGTCTCCAGTAGTACGAGATAATAAGTATCTGTCTTCACTTCAATTAATTTAAAGTTCTAATTAGATTCTGTAATGAATCCGGTCACTTTAAGTTATGTATATTTATTGAATATTTGAACAAAAATTAATGGCTACATTATTCTTATTATACGACCCGTTTGTTAAAGCTAGAAAGCTTAAAAGTTAAGATTTTTAATTATCGAAGACTTCGCTATTAGGTAGCTGACACAATCATTCTATTTGTCGTAACATAATATTTATCGTAGCATATCTAAACCTTACACTACACCTTGCTTATTTTAGTAGTGCTTTGAAATTGCTTGATATTCCTTTTTAGTGACAACCTCCTCAAATCGAATATGCTTTCCAGGTTCCAGCACTGGAAATTTTCCAGGCTCATTGTAAACGTAGGGACTTTGGTTTTTAGCAATGAATTGCATGTTATCCTGAGATTTTTTCCATCCCACATTTTTTCCTCCCAATGCTGAAGCTCTAGATTTTTGTTCTTGTGAAAGCACACTGGATCTAGTTGCTTGTAATTCATCATGATCATGAAGACAAACTCCGTCATGGTCATGAATATGATAAATGTTATTCGAAGCGGAGGAGGAAGCACCCTCCCTCTCAATTGGGATTATGTAGGAAGATCTCGCAGACTGTTGATTTAAGGTCATAAGTGGAGTTTGAAAACTGTGAGATTTGAGAAAGTGGTCTTTGGTTTAACTCCAGCGATTTTAAGGATACTTGTGAAGCCCACTTCTTGGGTTGCATGGGTGTGCTCTCAGGTATTCCGAAATAACGATTTTGTGCCCTTCGAATGCGAATACAATCGGGACATTGACGAGCATGAAAGTGTTGCTCGCAATATGGCTCTCCGTTGATTTCAAAGAAGTTAACATCTTCCAAAAGGCAATTGCAATCCTAAAAATTTATGAATCTTTCCATTTAAAAAAAATTGTTTTCATTTTTAATAATACCATACAAATCATTGATTGTTACCCTGCATCTGAAACAATCCGCATGCCAATCTGCATCCAACGCTACCAAACAGTAATCATCGGTTATGGGAGTTCTGCATTTTTTACACTTTGGTGCAAACAGGTTCAAAAAGTCATCTACGCAGTAGGCCTTTCCATCCTTTTCATAAAATTCATTTTCATGAAGCTGCTTTCCGCACTGATGACAGCAAAAATGCTCTGAAAATTGTTAATTAGCATTCTATCATTTAAATCTTTAAGGAATGGTGAATGGGGCATTTTAATACAAATCTTAATTTACCTGGATGCCAATGTTGACCCATTGCAATGATGTATTTCTATAAAATTAACAAATATCAACAATCTATGCGTGTTTTTACGCAGTAAATAGGAAACTATTCGTCCTCACGGTTTTAATTGGCTGACGACATCCAGCGCATTTGGGAGAGAACAACTTGTGAAAATCATTCTCACAGTATGGAAACCCTTCCTTCTCCCAGAAATTATTTGGATCCAATTGTATTCCACATTCAGTGCAACAGAAATGTTCAGGATGCCACTGCTTTCCTTGTGCGGTAACTACTTTTTTAGGCTACGAATTTTATATTTTTTTTGTGTATTCAATTCAACATTTTTTGTGTAATTACATAATCGTAAAAACTTCAGGTGAATTATTCATCACACTTACATCCTTAATAGGTTTCTTGCATCCAGCGCACTTAGGAGAAAACAACTTGTGAAAATCGTCTTCGCAATAGGGCTTTCCATTCTTCTCGAAAAAATTATCTGGAGACAGCACTTTCCGACATTCAGTGCAAGTGAAGCATTTTGGATGGAAAGTTTTTCCCATTGCAGTTGTTGGTTTCTAATGGGAAAGTAAAGATAAAATCGTCTGGTGTCCTCGTTTCATGCCTGAGCTCAAGTTGTGAGTTGTACCAACCTGTGTAATGGGAGTATTGCAAGCTGCACACTTGGGCATGAATAAATCATTGAAATCTTTTTCGCAATAGAGCTTTCCATCTTTCTCCTTGTAGTTATTCGGGTTTAGCACTCCATGGCATTTACAACACTTAAAGCAGCTCGGATGCCAGTTCCTACCTCCCGTAGCTGTAACCTTCCGATCCTACCACATTTTCAAAAGCATTACACCATCACTTTTAACATTTAAAGTTCAAGGTTGTGACTCATTAGCGGATTAACAAATGTAATTGTCATGTTACATACATCCTTGATGGGTTTTTTGCACCCGTGACATTTGGGCGAGAAAAGGTCATGAAAATCGTCCTCACAATAGGGCTTCCCATCCTTTTCAAAATAATTATCAGGGCTCAGAACTTTCGTGCACTTTGTGCAACGGAAGCAGTCTGGATGCCAGACCTTTGATAGTGGCGTTATATAGGTCTACACATTGAAAGCAATTTATTACTAGTTTCATCAAATTATCAGATAAATTGTTACACTGCAGCATAAAAAATTTTCAGGTACCCCTTGAATATCCTTGTTACAACCCGAACAAGGTGGTAAGAAAAGCATATTATGACAAGCTTTGCAATACGGCTTTCCACTATTTTCTGTATAACCTGGACTTCGTAGCTCTTTGCCACAATGAACACAGCAGAAATGCTCTACAGAATTTACAGATAAGCCAAAAATGCAGGATATTTTTCTTTTCAAAATTCATTTAAAAAAATTACAGTAGAAAGCATATATATTCGCAAACCTGGATGCCACATCTTGTCAAGAGCTGTGACCATCTGAAAGGAAAAGTTTATTAAGCATAAAAAATGAAAAATGAACTCTGAGCGAAATGAAGCTGTAAAAATATCATATTTCATTTTTAATATCTACCGCTCCCATAATCCCATCTCCGCAAACGCAGCAAGGTCCTTTAATTGGAGGTGGAGTATATTTGTAGTCCAAATGATAACTTTGAAAGTTCCAATCCTCATTGTCATCATTAATTGAGAAAACTGGGACGGCAGTTGAGTCAGCAGCAGCAACGGATGTGGATGATGACCTATTTAAAACCATGGGTGATTTTGGGCCTGGTGATGGTGTTCGTAATATTGAGGTATTCTGAGCCAAAATATCGGGATCGGGTGAGTGGAGAAACGACCTATCCACGGGAAGTTGGAGCATGTCCACTGAAATATGTAATGGCTGATGATGATGTGGTTGAAGTAATTTATTAGGGGGAATAGAACTAGAATCAACTGCCATCCCGGATGATGATGAAGTAGAGTTGTTGCTCGTGAATCGAACTGATTTTTGTTGCTGTTGTTGCAAAGATTGAGTTGTTGAATTAGCCCCGTTAGAATTTATTGATTGTTTTGATGGCCTATTTAGTTGTGAGGATGAAGAGGCTGCTGCTGATGCGTCTGCAGATTGTTTCTCTATGTCTGCCAAGATTTCGCCTAAAAATAAATACGTAAAAAAGTGAGTTTCTGGATATTCCTGCCAAAATAAATGCGTGCAAATATGTGCCATGCTGGGGATTTAATCTGGGAATGATCAGAGATTAATGAGTGTGATGAGATGTCTCAAGTAACCCGTTCGTTCTATACTTGTGTTTGTAATAATAGCGTAGCTTAGTTTAGTTGCACTATTAAATGTTTAATCAATCAATAAGAATTATTGAATCAAGTATAATTAAGATTTCCGACTTAATTGTAATAAATGTACTTACCTAAAACGTCAATTACATCCATTTTCAAAGAATCACAAACAAATATTTTATTTCGGAAAAATATATAAATCTCACTTCTCCCCAAAAATTCAATTCAAAATTATACGATGTTAAGAGAAGTGTAGTGAAGTTTTTATGATATGGTTAGTCTACATTACGGCAACAAAATGCACAGATTTTCAACAACTGTAGTCAATTGCTAATCTCACACAAACTCGTTGGAATTCACAATAAAATTTGGATTGTTTTACAAACATCCGTACACAATTTCTCAAGGTCGCTTCAAGGCCTAATAATTCTTTGATTCGCAATTCGAACTTAACACAAAGGCGTACTTTTACCACGACAGTCTTATGGCAAATGATGATGATTATAAAACAACCTTGTGTTCCACAGTCAAAAAGAGTTTTTCGTAGCAAAGCGGTTTGACACTGACTACGGAACGGAACACAAGAAACTGAAGTGAGAAAGAATACTGCCAAGTGCAAGGAGAAATTTTGCACGGGAGTTTAGGCCGAAACGAAATCCCACTCTTTTCCTTCACCACCGACTACTTCCTCACTTGCTACACCTTAAACATACACGTGCCTAGCCTAATGTTGATGATTTCAATCCTTCTACAAACCAATCCCCATTTGTTCTGTATCACATCTCATTCCGATCCCAACAGAATGCTTCAATATTGATGAGCTGTGTTTATGATGCATGGCAGCAAAAGACAATACCATGAAGCAAAATTTGTTTCAGTTCAGCACCAACTGCTGAGAGTTAATACTGCTAAAAGCTGTGTCCTTCAAAGCCAACCTTATCACTTATCCCTCCATGTAGTTTTAGTACACAGCAACTTGTCAGAACACAGAGAGCATTTTCCTATTCTACTTTGCAAAACGGAAGAAGGCAGGCAAGATGTGCACACACGCACACGCTTTATCGGGTAACATAATCCAAAGAAAAACAGCCAGCTATGCTCAGTAGTAAAAATGGTTTTTAGTGTGACTCAAACTTTTTTTTCGAGTCAGTCACTAGGTCATACATATATGCTCGGTTTAATATACAAGTAAGACATGTAATGTACATATTCATCTGCAGACTATCTGAAGACAAGTCGAGAGCTGGCTCTCTTCCCGAAAAAGCACATGCCATGATGGGATGGCTTGTCTCCATCGTTTTTTCTTGTTCATTTCGACGTAATGAAATCATGACATGGTGATATGCTATGATGGCTGATGGCCTATAAAAAGAACATAACTACTAACCTTATTTTTTCATGCAAGTTGTAGAGAGCTTAAGTTGCAAAATATTTTGCCAAGAGACGTAGGTGGAGGTGGGGTATGTAGGTAGAAAATTATATCTAACTTTTCATGTCTAACACAAAAAACACTTTGCTTAGGATACTTGATTGGATTGGAAGCAAAAATTTATCGACCGGAGACAACGCTTTCTCTCTCTTCAATTGCAGATCGAGGTCATCGCAGCAATCATATCGTCATTTTCTATAGTTTCGGAGCAGCGGTCGTTAGTGAAAATGTAATGATGCAAGAGAAAAACTCATGCATTTATTCATGGATTGGAAGTACTCAAATCATGCCATGGCCATGATGGGTAAGCAAATTATCCTGGATGTTGAAGTATATTGCATTGCAGAGTTTTCATAATATAGAGGATAGTGATATTAACTATATCCCATTCTACCGACATGGCTGTGATCATTTGGTAAGGCAACATCCCCCAAAGTTTAGGAAATGTACACTTTCTACTCGTTCAAAAACTCTTTTCTTCTTGATTTTAGAATAGGTGTTTTAATGATTAATCAATCATGATGTATATTATTATGTCGTTACATGCAAATATTGTATTGTTTAGTTATTTTGGAATAAATAATTGTATCGGTCAAAGTGAAATATAAATATAATTATAGCTGTATGCTTTAATTTAATGAAATGTTTGCTGTTGACTGATGAATTCTTATAAATTAGATAACATTTTGAGTAACATACGGGTTTCTTAGAAATTTTTAGAAATAATGTGCTACAAAAATTATTGAATCAGAAATTTTAAATATTTTATAACAAAAGGAAAGGGAAAAGCTAATTTATAAAATAATTATAAATTAAAGATACAAGAACTGCATAATATTACCCTAAAAACGTGCTGGTAACTTACAAAATACGCGAATGAAATTAGTCACAAGCCTTACAAACATTTCATAGCAAGGAAAATCTATTTTCTCATTTATCTATTCTATCTATTATCTCATAATACCCCAATCTTGTTGAAGAAATTAACGAAATACTGCTGTCCTTTTACTGACATTTGCTATTCTATCCTTTTTTAAATTTACTCCAACTTAGCTTCAAGCTCTAAAAAGTCACTAATAATTAATGTTATCAAATCAGTAATTTCTTCATTAGATTCTGTGTACTCGCGATTATTTATGAGGCATGTGTAATCATGGATGGATTAATTATGATTGAGACCAGAACACGGTGTATGATTTATTGTGAATTGCGACCGTTATGAAAGGAAAAGCTAATTACAATTGAGTCCGAAAAACCAGACAGTAATTATCTCTTTATTATCTTATCATCTTCCGTTGAGACCAAACAAAAATGATTCACTCATACATCACGATACTTTTGTTTTGTACAAAAAGTTAAGTGAATCAGAAACGGCAAGCCAGTCGAATTAACCTAGTTCAAAAAGATTGGTTCAGGTAACGTTTCTGTTATAATAGTGATTTTTTCCTGCAGATATCATACAATGGGGTTTGAGATGAATCTTTTAACTTTGATACTTGTGTTTTCCGTAAAATTTGTCTCAACAACAACTAAGAACTTAGATATAAATCAGGAAGATTATAAAAATGTGATAATGAGCACTTTTACAGAGTTGGGGCAAAGTGAAACATTTTCTCAATTTCACTTAGTTTGGATTTCAACAGGAAATGAAGAACATCAGTCAATTTTCAAATCGATCGCAAGAGCCTTAAAGGAGCAGGAGTGGAACGTGCCAATGTTGATGCTACAAATGGAACAATTTGCAGGCAGACGTATGCAATCGGGTTTAAGAGGAATTCTACACGCGAAGAACCCGGGCATTCAACATTACTTGATTGTGGTAGAGCTGCGTTCAGAGAAAAGCGGAGCAGATTATATTGGACGCTTTTTGAAAAATCTTTTGTATCCAGGAACCGTCAATAGAGCTCATTTTATTTTCCTTAATTTGAAATCGGATTTTGGACAAGGCCTTCCTTTCTTATCTCACAGCAGCTTTGACATGTATAAAAATAAATTGGAAATTGCACCGTGTCCACAAAAAGGAAAGGAAATTGAAGCAAGCTGCATTGTTTCTAAAACGTGGTGTTTCACCTGCCCCAAAAAGTTACGGCTTCGCCTCATCTCGAAATATGATACACAATCAAAACGGCTGACTCGCCACATTCCTTGTTCTTTTCCAAATTTCCATGAAAAATTACACGGGCAGAAATTAGCAATCATTTCAGTGGTAACGGCTCTGAACCCTTCGGGGAAAACAGATTATGGCATTGACAGCCTACTTTTATCATACTACTCCTTCAAACTTAATTTTATATTGTTGCCTGTCATCGCTCAATTGAATATCAAACTGGAAACTATAACAGACACGAACAATTCACGGGTGGCTAATAATGACTCATCAACATCTACAACCCTTCAATACTTAGCATTTTTGGAGAAAGTGGAGAAAAAGAAAATGGCTCTTGCCATCGATCTGAATCCATTTCCATACATTGTACCTAAACTTGGCTTCACACGGGTCTACTCCCAATCCACTTGGGTTTACCTGACTCGCAGTCATTTTTCTCGTGCAGGTGAAGCATTTTCCGTTACTGTATGGAACATTGCAGTGGTCTACGCTTGTCTGTTTCTTACTGGAATTACGATTTTTCTCTTCCAAAAGAGAAAAACTGGCGAACCCCATGAGTTTTTGAAGTTACAAAAATGGAATTGGATTTCAGTTTTGCATGAAAGCAGCATTGTTCAACAAAATTTAAGTAAAGCACTCAAAACTAAAATACGAGGTCGCAGACAAACTTGGGCTGTTTTTGCTGTAACATGGTTTATATTCATTGTGTCATCGCTTTATTTTGTTGGAATTCATTTGACTACCAAAGCTTTGACCCCGTTTCGGATCGCCCCAATCCAACCGTTTGAAGAAATCCTTCAAAATCCAGACTGGAAGATAGGAGTCTTCTCCAAGAGGGACTGGTGGGAAGACGCACTCAGGAAGACCAAGTTTAAACCATTTTTTCCACGCTTTGAGTACCTGACTTCTCAGAAGGAGTGCATAATGAATGTTCTTAAAAGGAGCAAATTTGCATGCTATATCCAGCGAGATCTTCTACTTCTACAGATGTCTCAGCATTCAAAACAGGAACAAAGGAAGCTAATCTTCAAAGAGTTTGGGCTGATGCGACCCGGGGCAAAGTGCTATGGATTTGTGAAGGATTTCCCATGGGCAGAAAAACTAACTTCGGTCGTATCTTGGCTTGCGGAAGAGTCTGGTTTGACCTCATATTCTATGCAGGAGTTCATGAATCAAAATGCCCTGCAGTTGCAAAAGACGACTGAAAATGAAGTCGAGATGGAGACCAAAGATGAGACTGGACATCAACTTGTTGACATGTGGCGAACACTTAAGGTGTACCCTTGGGCTATCTTAGTTTGTAGCCTTCTGTTTATTCTGGAATGGATTTATGATAGGTTGTGCACCACCTTCCAACGAGCCAAGGGATGGAAAAGGAAAATAAGGAAACCGTTATGCAGACGTTAACTTTACACGTAAATGTATAAACATTTTTGCTTTACTTGCGCGCCCTTCTTTCTGAAGTTCTTACGCGTATACGATTTGTAAATTGCATCCGTTCTGGTTTCACTTGGGTTTATGTAGTATGCCAGCTTTCCTTGATTGTTGCAGAAATTAATTTTTTCTTGCACATTTTTTACGAAGCAAAATCCGAGTTTTTTTAAATTAGAAGCGATTAGTCAAAGTGCAATTGAAAATAAATAATCCAATTAAAATTAGTAAAAAAACCATGATTCCATCACGTTTTATCTTCGCATTTAATTTTGCGCATCTTGAATTTTTTCGCCTTATACATAAGAACCGGCAACGTTTCCTCTTTCTAATGCCATTGGAACAAAAAAGTTTACCGTGCGTGCGTAAATGGGGAAAATAAATTTGTTAATATAAAAACTTTTCAATTTCGTGCCACCAGGGCTTGTTCAGATATTGAAACACTCCCGTATTTGTAAACCTTTATTCGCTGAAAGTTGACAAGGACTACATACCCGGATTTTTCTGCGTCAAAATTTTGCAATAAAAAGAATTTCTGAAAATGAAACTACGAACGAGTGCATTTCAGCTTCGTTTCAAACTGGAATATTTTCTTTTACTTTGTTTGTTTCACTTCATCTTAAGTAATAAAATAAAGATTTGAGCGTAAATAAATATATTCCAGTTCGTCATTATTTAGCATTATTGTTCTTGGTATATTCCCATCAAGGTTATAAGGACGTAGTTTGAATCTAGCTTGCAGTTCGCAGTCAGGATACCTTAAGTAAAGCCTCCACTACGGATTCATTTTGGGGGTACCTCATCACATTACTACAGTCTTCGTAACTATTCTAGTTAGAGACGTCAATATTGCATAATTCAGAAATGGAGAGCCAGACTTTGAGGCCTGCTTCATAATAAAAAAGTTGTATGCTGAATGTATGAAAATTGAAGATTTTTTTGAAAAGTCTCATGAACGCAAGACCTATCAACAAACTCATTTCATTTTGAATATGTATTCTGAAATCAAAGGTTTTTTCTTGTTTCGTTTCGAACTCCATTCCAAATCTATATGAACAGAACAAAACTGGATTTGATCGTAGCATAATGTTCTGTTTGCAAAGAAGTGTCTCCGTTTGCAATGTATAATGTATTACCGTTTATTACCGAATAAATATTTACCATTTAAACAAGATCTAAATAAGCACGTAATTTCTTTCCAGTATATTAATTAAAATTTCAATTTACTTGTCAAGACCACCAATTGATACTTAACTGATGAGCATTTATTTTTTACAAACCTAAAAATATTCATAAGGGCATCCAGAATGTTTAATATGCTACGACGTCTATTTTGGGGTATCCTGAACTCCACATCTCACACCTTTTTCAATCGGAAAGCAATCAATCGAAAATTCTTAATTTGAACTACTGGAATGGTATAATAAATGTGATAAAAATAATTAAATTTCAACATAGGACTTCCGTTTGGGGATTATATTTGGGTAACATTTTAGATTCGTGATAAGCTTTATCAGTTGCATTTACAAGCTGATCAAGTTTGCAATGACTCACAGTTGGTATAAAAACATCATAACAAAGAAGAATGCTTTGCTTGAACAATAATACCTAACACGAGCAATCTTGACGTACATTTTTTTGTAAGGATCATAGATTACTCAATGCTTAACTTCTTGTCGAGCCTACAAGACAAAAAACATCAAGCAATCGTAAATGTCAATCTGGTTAACATGATTGTAGTCTGGATTTACACGTGCAACTGCGAAGCTGCTTGCAAGACGTGCTGAAATCAAGGTGTGTTGTTATTATGCAAAAAATGATGATGCAGCTCTTTGGAATCGCAGAAGAACAAAGCACGCTGCTGCACACAGCTATTTCTGTGTGCATTATTCATCCTTTGTTACAACTCTTCTAGAAGTTGAGGGTCGAAGATGCAAACAAAAAATTGGTATGATGAGAAAAGAACTGATTATGTAATAGTTTTTCCTTTTCTGAAAAAAATTTACAGAATACATTCGATTATATGATGTGATGATGCTAAAGGTTTCCTCAATAATTTTTTTCTATGGCATGCTCGAATTTATTGTTGAGCACGACTGAATATTATTGTTGTCTTTCAAAATCTTTTGGTATAAATAGCTCCAGGAGCAGTGGTCAGGGTATCAGATTCACCTCGCCCTCAATCACCAACAAATACTCAAAACTCTCTCGTGGTCTCCACAACTCAACCCAAAACCAAGATGTCCAGACTTGTAAGTATTTCCAGAAATATTCAAAATAATATAGTATAATTTACCACAACGTTTCCTAACTGAAATTTTTTTAATTTTCTAGTTCGCTGTCCTTCTTCTCGTCGCAATGGTCGTTGCCGCTACCTTGCCAACCCAGCTCCACAACCCCAATTGACTGGTATGGTGTTGGTTCATATGGCTTGGATCCGTATACGGAGGCTACCCAGCCTATGGTGGTGGACTCATTTATGGTTAAATTGTTCCGCAGTTTATAATAATCCCCGTAAAATGACTGGCCTTCCTATTTGAAAACACACCGAATACGGTGTATAATACAAACTACAGAAATCAGTTTAAAATGTATTTGTGCTACCATCAAACAAATAAATCTTGTGATTAAAACATCCAATCACATTTTAAAACACTTTCAAACGCAACTTGTATTCCATTTAATTGTGGTCTGTATTGCAACAGGAAAATGTACATGATGCCAAACACAGACATATCAGAAATATGGAAGAACCTAAAGCCATTCACAGTATTTCTGGATTGTAAATATTTTTAAAAAGGTGTTTTTATTATTGGGTTGGAGGTTCATCATAGCAGACAGAATGATAGCAAAATGTAGAAATAGCTATCCTCCTATAAATGGTAAATGGAATTTTATAAGGTTCTCGCAGTTGAGACCGACACTGGTGAAATGATGAGCCTTTTAAATACTGGAATTTTACCACGTTTCAGTGCAAAAAACATGAACGATTAAATTCCAGAGTAATATCCACCCTTCTTTCCACCACATTCTCTGTGTGTTCTATTGGTTTTTGGTCATTCATGAATGAATACTTCATTCCTTTTGCAATGATAACTAGTAAATACTGCATTTAAAACCGTAATTGTTTAAGAACACCAGAGTCAAAACTTCAGAATGTTTCCACACTCAAATTTATGCTTTATTTTATACAATGAATATAACTCACAAAATCAGGTATTAGTAAATGAAAGCATATTAAGACAGAAAGACTTGCAGAACATTTGAAATGATTTGCTATTACAGACACCGCGAAATCGGAAGGAACCGAATCTTAAGTCAAAGTAGGTAAATATTCAGTATTATGAAAAGAACATCAAATATCCCAGTCATGATTCTAAACTCTTTTTATGTCCAATTTAGCTCGCAAATAAAAAATTTAACATGTTGGAAAAATATTCATTATCTTTAGGTTTATATTCAAGCTGGTTGCAAATCTCACAATCAGGACTATATAAGGGTGTAACTTGTTTACATTTTACAAAAAGTTTATTGAATGGTTTGCTACAAAGAACTAATTTCTTACTATTTCATATACGAAGTTATACTTAGTTAATAATGTAATTATTTCCCAATGTCTACTAAAAATCACAATCTTAGCTTGAACCTTTTGGTGCATTCTGCATGCAGCTGTATAATTTTTCTTTTCTTTTGGATTCTTGAGAACCCTGTCAAAAATCCATTCCATGATAAACAAGAATACCAACTAAGATGGTCCAAGCGTACACCACAAGTACCGGCCACAGATCAACAAGTTGATGTCCAGACTCGTCATTAGCCTTCCTGTCTTCTTTATTGTTGTTTGAATGCATAGTTTGAAATGTTTTTAGGTTCATGAAGGCTTGTGTTGAATAAGACGCTAAGCCGGACTCTTCTGCCATCCACGACACAGCAACAGTCAGCTTATCAGCCCACGGAAAATCCTTGACAAACCCAACGTGAGTTCCAACCGGTGGTGTAAGTCTCAACTCCTTGAAGATAAGCAGGCGTCGCTCGTTTTCCGAAAGCTGTGACATCAACAAAAAAAGAACATCTTGTTGGATAAAGCATGCAAATTTTCTCCTTTCAAGAACATTCATAATGCAATCCTGCTGAGAAGTCAAGTATTCAAAGCGAGGAAATGCCTGGGTAAATTTTGTATTCTTGAGTGCATTCTCCCACAAATCTCTCTTGGAGAAAACTCCAATTCTCCAATCCGAATTTTGGAGAAGTTCTTCAAGTGGCTCGATTGGGGCGAGTCGAAACGGTGTCAAAGTCTCCGTGGTTAAATGGACACCAGCAAAGTAAAGCGTGCACATAATGAATGCAGACCAGGTCACTGTAAAAACTAGCCATGTGTGTCGGCGACCTCGTATTTTAATTTTGAGTGCTTTACTTAGATTTTGTTGAACAATGATGCCTTCATGAAGGACTAAAATCCAGCTCCAGTTTTGTATTCCCAAAGGTTGCAGAGTTTCGCCAGTTTTCCTTTTTTGTAAGAGAAAAATTGTAATTCCTGTAAGAAGCAGACAAGCGTAGATGGCTGCAATGTACCATTCGGTAACGGAAAATGCTTCGCCTCCACGAGAAAATTGACTGTGAGTCACGTAAACCCATGCTTCACGTGTGTAAACCCTGGTGAAGCCTAGTTTAGACAGAATGCTTGGAAATGGAACAAAGTCGAGTACTAGAGCCATTTTCGTTTTTTCCATTTTCTTCAGAAATGAAATGTACAGTTGGATGGTTGAAATTGATGAGTTGTGGACTGTGGAAGAATTTGATGGGGCTTTATCAACTCCCTCGTTAATTTTCAATATGGGAAGCAATGTAGACAGTGCAAAATTATTGCGGAAAGAGTAGTATGATAAAAGAAGAGGACCATGGCCAAAACTCGCTGTTCCTGTAGGATTTAGAACTGCTATTGGTGAAACAAGAGCAAGTTTCTGGCTGGGATAATTGCCGTATAAGTTTGGAAAGTAGGAGGGTGTATAGCGAGTTAGTTGTTTAGATTGTAAATCATATTTGGAGAGGAGGAATAGCTTTCTTTGGCAGTGGAAACACCACGTTTTAGAAATTATGCAGGTTGCCCCAACTTTCTTTCCTTTTCGTGGGCATGGTGCAATTTCCAATTTATTTTGATACATGTCAAAGCTGTTGTGAGATAAGAAAGGAAGGCCTTGTCCAAAATCCGATTTCAAATTTAGAAAGAAGAAACGAGCCCTGTTGATTGTTCCAGGATACATGAGACTTTTCAAAAAGTGTCCAATTTTGACTGCTTCGATTTCTTCTAGCATCTCTACCACAATCAAGTAATGTTGAATGCCCGAATTCTTCTTATGTAGAATTCCTCTTAAATCCAATAGACTGCGCCAGTCCTGAAATTGTTCCCATTGTAGCATCATTACTGGCACGTTCCACTCCTGCTCCATTAAAGCCTTTGCCGCGGATTCAAAAATTGACTTGAGCGTTTCTTTTCCTGTTGAAATCCAAACTAAATTTAATTGTGAAAATGTCTCAGTTCGCCCCAACTCTGCGATGGTGCTCATTAGCACATTTTTATAATCTTCCAAAGTGATATCTAAATTCCCAGGAGTTGTTGAGGAAAGTTTTACGCAAAACCCGAGTAACAAAAAAGTTATTAGAATTTTCATCTTAAACCCCATTATTTGAACTCGTCTGTAAAATATGACTTCCATATCAAGAAAATCCAGCTGAACTCGAAAAACCAAATTATGTCAAGTCGACTGGTTTGTCATTTCTGATTCATAAATTTTTTTCTATAATATTGGAATCACGCTAGCCTAACCTTCCTAATTGAGATTCCAATGCAATCCAATACTGTCTGGTTTTTCAGGGTCACTGATACAATATTTCATTACCGAATTAATTTAGACGGCTCTTGAATGAGTTTTTTTAAATAAAATATTGCTTTCGTTCAGGCCTCACATTATTTATTGAATTAGTCGATAATGATTCATGACGCAAATTTAGTGGGGCGACAGAGAATCCAGTTCAATTAGAAAATTATTTTTCCAACCAGGAATTGGAAAACCAAACGGAGTTCACAAATTCCCTTTAGCTGGTAGTATAAGGAGGTCCAGTGTGTTTACATTGTGTAGATTCAGGGAGTAATTCTGAATTCCACAAATACCCTAGTTTGTGCCATATCGGCCAGATGTTCTCCTCTCCAAACCATTTAAACTCTTTAATTACGTAAAAAACTTGCAAGTTTGCGGATGTTGAGTTGCGTTTTTGATTTATGGCACAATATATTCATATATACCATCGGTCAGGTGTGTTCCAGTTCGTCAATTCAAATTCACAATATACTCACAATTTCTTTAACGTTATAAGATAAAGTGTGTTTCAATTCATATCGATTTTTAAAAAAATTAGTTAATGTTTGAGCAATAAATTATTACATCTGTATTTTGATTTAACATCAAATAATGCAAAGAGCTTGGTTAATGATACTTTTGCCACAAATTGCACTCGAAAAACTCAATGGGGTTGGGTCGACTGGTTTGTCATTTCTGATTCATAATTTTTTGTATAATATTGGAATCACGCTAGTCTAACCCTGCTAATTGAGATTCCAATGCAATCCAATACTGTCTGGCTTTTTCAGGGTCAGCGGTTATTGAGTTTTTTTTTCCTTTTTCGTGCTCCGAACTCAAACTAACTGATAAAATAAGTCATTACCAAAATTGATTTTGACCACTCTTGAATGAGTTTTTTAAATAAAATAGTACTTTCTTTTAGACCATACATTATTTATTGAATTAGTCCATCATGATTCTTGACGCAAATTAAGTGCGGCGACAGAGAATCCAATTTTGAAAAAAGTATAATTATCTCTTAACTATATTATTATGTGTTTGGTCACGCTGTATAATTTTAGCCGTTGCAGTAAATGTAAAGCTGCTTTTTACAAAACGCTCATTCTGGAGTCTTTAGGTGCCTTATCCACGACTAACAAGAAAAGAAAAGTTATTTTTCCAACCAGGAATTGGAGGTCACAAATTCTCTTTAACTCGTAATATAAAAAGGTCTAGTAGGTTTACATTGTGTAAATCCAGGTGTAATTCAGAATTTCACAAATACCCTAGTTATGCTAAGAGCTTGCTTAATGATACTCTTGCCAAAACTTGCTATCCATACCAAAACGTTTTATTTTCTTTCATTGAAATGAAACAGCAAGTTATAAATTGTAAATACTATACGAAAATACGGATGCTCTACGACTCAGAAGTGGAGATCAAGTTTGAATTACATAGAAATGTTTCAAAAGATTAAAAGTCCTATATTCTCTTCTCACAAATATATCTTTGCTGAACATCACAAGGACTGTAGTTGAACTGAGTTTGTGTTGGAAAACATCCAGGAATTGGAGTGTGGGGTGGACGAACACAAACCCTTTGGATTGTCACACAATTGTAGCGGGCATAAGTTGGGGAAGAACCAGCACCGGATGGCCATGGTCCTTGGATTGGAGCAGGAAATTCAGTGATTCTAAGTCCGCTGCTCGCCCAGTGAGCTGGAATCAGACCAACTCGTGCCACCGCAGATGTCCAGGCAGCATCGCTGGAATTTCCTTGAGTTGTGTCCAAATAATTGTCAATTATTGCAACTTCTTCCGGTGTCTCGACAGCAGCGAGTGACATTTGGAATCGGAGTGGACATCCAACGGATAGGCTGTGAGTGAAGTCTCCAGTCTGTTAATTAAAATTTATAATTCATTAATGTGTTTTTCTATTTTAAAAAATCAATAATACGAAGAAAAACATTAAAAAAGCAATATGAATTTTTAACCTGAGTTCACTTACAATTTCGGGGGGTTGTGATATATAATTCCTTGTTATTTGTGGCTCCCATCAGAATCAATCCCTCAGGAACATCCCGATTCGAGGTTACTAGAGAAGAATTAGCTGTCCCGAAGAGGAATGTCAGCAATGAAATAAGAACTTTAGAATGCATCATGACCATTGTGTTCAATAGTTGTTTGGAGTGTAAAAGTTTATTAATTTTCCGCGTTGTAGTTGTCGCTTTATGTAGCTGTAGTTTTGGTTTCGCAAGCTTGACTGATGCTTATGCTGCTAGCAAGACCCGTATTTATATTTATTTCCAAATCCCAAACATATCATGCTGTAACGTCATAATAAATGCACATTGCAATAATAACTGGAGTTAACGCTCTCCATGTTGTGTTTGCGTATTTTCACAAGTGATGAGACAAATCAGTTGTCAATATTTTTATCGCTTTGCGTAAAACATGACATGCGCGTATGTACTCTGTTATCTACTACTTCAAAATGCTTTTGTACAACGCTGCGTCATTTCATTGAGTGAATGAATTTAATCCCCATTTAGAACCGTAAGGCCGTTAGCCATCCATTTGAAGTGGAAACATGTAGCAACTTAAATTACATGATTGGTGCATGCGTGTTCGTACAGGAATAAACCAGGATAACCTAAATGTCAATTATGCAAAAAATATGCAAAATTAGTATTTCTATTTCTACATGTATAGTTGGTGTTTTAAGTGGCTCATAGAGTAGTATATTATAAGTTGATTGTTTATTTATTTAACTGCATGATGCAATTATATCTATTGACAGAAACATTTTCTACGTAAATTGTAATGAGCAAAAACTTTCTCTCATTTTCGCCCATAGAAGAACTGTCCGCAGTTTTGCACCCTGCGGGCCGCTCTGTAGAATGGACTCTTGGAGAGCCAGTGGAACGAAGAATGAGAAAAAATGCATTTGTTTTTGCATGCTTTGAACAAGGAATAATTTATATTTGTCTGTATAAAAATTTAACTCCTGTCAAAACCTTGCTGCTTAAGTTAATTACTCAAATTGTTTATCATACTTCACTGACGAAGTTAAACTTACACTACACGAGGGATGAATGCTAAGCTGCTAACCATAACTTCATGCTACACAACTACACGGAATTATTGTTCTCAGCAGTAAGCATTCATCCGCTCGATGTGAGTGCTCTCCACGTAAGTTTAACCTTCGGTCAGTGACAGTCATTCGGCACGTTATAACACATTCGAGTTAAATTAACTTACAGCGCAAGGGTTTCGACAGGAGTTAATTTATATCAGACAAATATACAAATTATTCCCTTCGTTCAAAGCATGCAAAAAACGAAATGCATTTTTTCTCCCACCGCCCCCCCCCATTCTTTCGTTCCACTGGCTCTCAAGAGTACCCATGTTCAGAGCGGACGCAGGGCGCAAACTGACACGTCTCATGGCCCGAAAATGAGAGAAAGTTTGTTGCTCATTACCAATTTACGTAGAACTGTGTTCTGTCAAGTAGATATAATTGCATCATGCAGTTAAATAAATAAACAATTCAATCTTATAATAACTTACCTCTATGAGGCCACTTAAAAACCACTATTCATGTAGAAATAGACATACTAATTTTGCATCATTTTTATTGCATAAATTCGGGCGGGACAAACCCAAATTTAAATGGGTTATCCTGGTTCTGGGCTATTCCCTGGTACGAAACACGCCACTGCACCAGATCATGTAATTTAAGTCCGTCCGCTACACGTGTTTCCACTTCAAATGGCATGGCGATAGACGGCTTACGGTTCTAGAATGGCGGATTAAATTCATCACCTCAATGAAAGCGGCGGCAGGCTGTGTGTACAAAAGCATTTTGAGAGTAGTAGGATAACAGGCAGTAATACGCGCATTGTCATGTTTTACGCAAAGCCGACAATAAACATATTGACAACTGAGTCGTCCTCCATCACGTTCGTGAAAAATTCACGGCAAACACTAACTGATGTGGCTGCCGAGCAGGCCGCCCTGTGTTACACGCGTCCCAGTTATTAATTGCACTGTTGCACTGTCCACCTTATGTACATTCGCCTTCAGTCCATGAAGTATCGTTTCGAGCATTTGGGACAACAACCTATACAATACCGGGGCTTCTTGCTCGAGCCAGCGATGGCAATCCAGTCCGCCTGAAGCTTCAGCACACCCACTACCAACCCACCAGTCCCTACATCGAAAGCGACAGACTACAACGCGGGAGAAAAATAAGACAACTTTATTACACTGCCAAACAACTATTGAAACAAATAGGTGCATGATGCATTCTAAAGTTCTGTACTCTCTCATGTGCTGTACATTCCTACTTCGGGACAGCTAATTCTTCTCTAGTTAACTCGAATCGTATGTTCCTGAGCGGATTGATTCTGATGGGACCACAACGATAACAAGGATATTATCATATCAGCAACCCGCCGAAATTGTAAGTGAACTTCAGGTTAAATGTTATATTGCCTTTGGTTATAAGGTTTTTGTTGCGTCATTATTGATTGTTTAAAAATAGAAAAACACATTAATGATATTGATAAATTTAATTAAACCAGACTGGAGACTTCACTCACAGGCTTATCCCGCGCTTGGATGTCCACCTTCCGATTCCCAATGTCACTCGCTGCTGTCGAGACACCGGAAGAAGTTGCAATAATTGACAATTATTTGGACACAACTCAAGGAAATTCCAGCGATGCTGCCTGGACATCTGCGGTGGCACGAGGTGGTCTGATTCCAGCTCACTGGGCGAGCAGCGGACTCAGAATCACCGAATTTCCCGCTCCAGTTCAAGGACCATGGCCATCCGGTGCTGGTTCTTCCCCAACTTTATGCCAGCTACAATTTGTGTGACAATCCAAAGGGTTTGTGTTCGTCCACCCCACACTCCAATTCCTGGATGTTTTCCAACCAAACTCAGTTCAACTACAGCTCCGTGTTGTGATGTTCAGCAAAGATATACTTTTGAGAAGGGAATATAGGACTTTTAATCTTTTGAAACATTTGCTATGTAATTCAAACTTGATCTCCACTTCTGAGTCGGTAGAGCATCCGTATTTTCGTTATAGTATTTACAATTTATAACTTGCTATTTCATTTCAATGAAAGAAAATAAACTTTTGGTATGGATAGCAAGTTTTGGCAAGAGTATCATTAAGCAAGCTCTTAGCATAACTAGGGTATTTGTGAAATTCTGAATGACACCTGGATTTACACAATGTAAACCTACTAGACCTTTTTATATTACGAGTTAAAGGAAATTTGTGACCTCCAATCCTGGTTGGAAAAATAACTTTTCTTTTCTTGTTAGTCGTGGATAAGGCACTAAAGACTCCAGAATGAGCGTTTTGTAAAAAGCAGCTTTACATTTTACTGCAACGGCTAAAATTATACAGCCGTGACCAAACACATAATAATATAGTTTAACGAGATAATTATACTTTTTCAAAAATTGGATTCTCTGTCGCCGCCACTTAATTTTGCGTCAAGAATCATGATGGACTAATTCAATAAATAATGTATGGTCTAAAAGAAAGTACTATTTTATTTAAAAAACTCATTCGAAGAGTGGTCCAAATCAATTTTGGTTAATGACTTATTTTATCAGTTAGTTTGAGTTCGGAGCACGAAAAAGGAAAAAAAAAAACTCAATAACGCTGACACTGAAAAAGCCAGACAGTATTGGATTGCATTGAAATCTCAATTAGCAGGGTTAGACTAGCGTGATTCCAATATTATACAAAAAATTATGAATCCAGAATGACAACCAGTCGAACCCAACCCCATTGAGTTTTGTCGAGTGAATTTGTGGGCAAAAGTATCATTAACCAAGCTCTTTGCATTATTTGATGTTAAATCAAAATACAGATGTAATAATTTATTGCTCAAACATTAACTAATTTTTTTAAAAATCGATATGAATTGAAACACACTTTATCTTATAACGTTAAAGAAATTGTGAGTATATTGTGAATTTTGACGAACTGGAACAGAACCTCTGAACACCTGACCGATGGTATATATGAATATATTGTGCCATAAATCAAAAAACGCAACTCAACATCCGCAAACTTGCAAGTTTTTTACGTAATTAAAGTTTAAATGGTTTGGAGAGGAGAAACATCTGGCGATATGGCACAAACTAGGGTATTTGTGGATTCAGAATTACTCCCTGAATCTACACAATGTAAACACACTGGACCTCCTTATACTACCAGCTAAAGGGAATTTGTGAACTCCGTTTGGTTTTCCAATTCCTGGTTGGAAAAATAATTTTTCTAATTGAACTGGATTCTCTGTCGCCCCACTAAATTTGCGTCATGAATCATTATCGACTAATTCAATAAATAATGTGAGGCCTGAACGAAAGCAATATTTTATTTAAAAAACTCATTCAAGAGCCGTCTAAATTAATTCGGTAATGAAATATTGTATCAGTGACCCTGAAAAACCAGACAGTATTGGATTGCATTGGAATCTTCAATTAGGAAGGTTAGGCTAGCGTGATTCCAATATTATAGAAAAAAATTTGATGAATCAGAAATGACAAACCAGTCGACTTGATATAATTTGGTTTTCGAGTTCAGCTGGATTTTCTTGTATGGGAGTCATATTTTACAGACGAGTTCAAATAATAGGGTTTAGATGAAAATTCTAATAACTTTTTTTGTTACTCGGGTTTTGCGCTAAACTTTCCTCAACAACTCCTTGGGATTTAGATATCCACTTTGGAAGATTATAAAAATGTGCTAATGAGCACCATCGCAGAATTGGGGCGAACTGAGACATTTTCACAATTAAATTTTAGTTTGGATTTTCAACAGGAAAGAAACGCTCAAGTCAATTGTTGAATCCGCGGCAAAGGCTTTAATGGAGCAGGAGTGGAACGTGCCAGTAATGATGCTACAATGGGAACAAATTTCAGACAGGCGCAACCCTATTGGATTAAGAGGAATTCTACATAAGAAGAATTCGGGCATCAACATTACTGATTGTGGGTAGAGATGCTAGAAAGAAATCGAAGCAGTCAAAATTGACCACTTTTGAAAAATCTCATGTATCCTGGAACAAAACATGGCTCATTTCATTCTTTCTAAATTTGAAATCGGATTTTGGACAAGGCTTCCTTTCTTATCTCACAACGCTTTGATGACATGTATCAAAATAAATTAAGGAAATTGACCCCCAAAGCAACGAAAAGGAAAAATTGGAAGAAGCAAACAATGCATAATATAATACTACTAAGAGAAAACAATAGTATCCAACTGCACAAAAAAGAAGACTTAATATCCTCCTCTCACAAATATGATTTACAATCCTAAAACAACCTAACTCGCTATACCACCCTCCTAACTTTCCAAACCTTATACGGCAATTTATCCCAGCCAGAAACTTGCTCTTTTCCCAATAGGCATGTTCTAATCCTACAGGAGACAGCGGGAGCTTTTGGCCATGGTCCTCTTCTTTTATCACTCACTATCTTCCGCAATATGATTTTTGCACTGAAACCACAAAATCTACATTAGCTTCCCATATTGAAACGCATCTAACGACTGGGAGCTGATAAACCCCATCAAAAATTCTTTCCACATGTCCACACACACTCCCTCAACTCTTTCAACCATCCAAAGCTGT
>LJIJ01002519.1:0-26179 GCA_001718145.1 Orchesella cincta
GCTCCCGAAGAGAAAGCATAAGATAAAATAGTGCTTCACATCGGAGGAAGAAGATTTATAATACGCACGCCAGGGCTATTCAGCTTCAGCACATAAATCGCAGTTGAGATTCTATCTGCCCCTACAGTCATGGTTCAGTACGATACGTAGGTGTGGCCATTAAAGCTAGGATTCATTGCCGACAGCAAAGTGCATGAGCAGCGCAGTCCCGTGAGAAAGCTACAATCAATTACTAAAACACTTCACTCAGTATTCATTACTAAGTTTTCTATTTTAGTGAATGTAAAAAGTAACCGATTTCAGAAACTTTTAGTAATAGTAATAGTAAAAGTAAGAAAATTTGAAACGAGTTGTTAGTAATGAGGTAAGCAGGTAAGCTTACCTCTAAAACCGAGTCTGTTAGTATAGTAATATGTTTAGTAATAGTCATTAGTTCATGCAACCCACTACTTACAACAACCAGACATGCGTCTACGTGAAACTCGTGATGACTAGCCCTATCGCTCCACAATCTAGGTCTCCTGGAATGTATGAAACCAAAAGTAGGCCGTACTGAGTTTCCGTATGAATACGGTACAGCAATGAATGCATTGATCTAAATTTTGACAAGTTTTCTTGGAAGATCTCTCTGTTTACATGCAAAACCTCAAATTACTTATCATTGTCAGGCATTTTTTACCAGCTCCATGACATTTCAACCGCTGCAACTAACTCGCTTAAAATTGAGATGATTAGTTTCCAATAAATTGTAAAATTCAAAATTCGATAAGAAAAGGCATGAGAAAGAAATTGACACGCTTGGAACAGAAATAGAAAAGATTTCATGAAGCTAACAGTGAAAGTTGACAATATATTAGTGCCAGAAAGTAAGCCACAGCTGCTGCGCCGAATATTTAAAAATTCCATTTCACTCGTCATTGTACGCGCACAAAGCATATCCAGAAATCCGATTTATTTCCCCAAGAATGTGCTCAGATTTTTGTCCTTACTTTCAATCTAGATGTTGGCTTTTGTTTCAAATAGAGTAAAGTTGTTACTAACTGACAGTTGCTCTTATTCAATTTAATTAGTATGGGTAATTCTCAATGTGGATTTTAATATCAAGCGTCAAATTTTTCAAATGAAATATGAAACTTTTCTAGTCGAGTTAATTGCATATTCCCATCTAATCACATGATTTACCGCTCAAAACACGAGTTTCTAAGTGACATTAAAAGTTGCCGTGTAGTGGGCATGACGACTCAGTAAAAGATGATGACGTGGAGTCACTGATTAAAAATTGCCCAAACAGTCTGCACTCAAACTATATGTCACAAGACATGCTAAATTCTGAATGAATGCTTGTAATTAAGGAAAGTGAAAAATGATAGATAGTATTCTGACATTTGCTTGAAATATTTTGCATGGAAAACTCATATGAACCAAATTTGAGTGTGTTGAGCCTATTACATTCGACCAACCCACATCATTTAAAGGATATGCCTCTTTATAAGCATTCGTATGACTGACCGTTGAATTTAAGCTGAATTTGCAAAATGCGGGGTGGAAAAAATCCGTCGTTTTCCAGCGTTGTAGCTTTAATGTGGCAGCTGGAACGATGATGATGTGCGCTTATTTCAAACAAATTTAACGTTTACAATGACAGAGATGACACTTCACACCGGGATTCAATGCTGAAGGAATTTCAACAATCCAGTTCTATGCGTCTTAGTGCCCAATTGCTTCAAGACGAAAAACAAAGGCAGAAAAACATGAATTCCATTTTGTTTGGATTTTCAACTTCCTTTATTTTTGCGAAGAGCTACACATTTAACGGAAATAATTCCAATTCGAACTTCTTGTGTTCTTCGCTAATTTGAAGAACCTTACATTCTCGAATTTCATTCTTAGACGTTGCAAAAGAGAATCCACATTTTACTTCGGTGAATATCAACAAAGTCTGCTTCCTTCGAGATTTGGCAAACAGCTCTCTTTTCTGAGGCTAATATAGTGTGTAGTAATACTATCCTGTTCGTACTCTGGCCTAGTGAGCTCACAAGTGGCAGTCTTACGACTTTAAAATCCTTTTGCCAAAACCGGGGCGGGGAGCTGTGCTCGGCGTCCGGCTTTCCACACCCCCTTATACCCCCCGGCATCTCTGCATGACGTACAGTGAGATAGCTTGAGTTCACCTGAAGAAAAGTGTAGGCAATTAAGATACACTTGCCACTTCGCGCTTCGAGAATGCACCTTCTATGAATGAAACACACTAACCTTGTGATAGCTCGTCATCCTCCCGACTTGTATATGACGATCATACTCTCTATGGGCTGCCGCCTCGACCCGTAGCGCCCTGATCCCACCGTCCCACCTGCGCTTGCTTCAACTCCTTGCTCTCCGTCTCCCGATCGTGCGCGCCGTGTGGAGTAGTGGGGTAATAGTAAATCTGCCCGCGGCATTCGTAGAAGGGAAGGGCTCCTTACTAACTAACGGGAAACAAAAAACTTAAGTGTGTTTACTATTTCTTAGGAGCCGCAAAACCCGTACCTAAAATCGAGTTTTTTGTTTAGCTCACACATTCCCGGCAGAATGTTCTCTGTACTTCGGTTGCTATGAAGAAAGAGGCTGTTAGGTTATCTTTTGCTTTCTTGGGTATTTCCATACAAGTTTTTATCACCAAGTTAAGTTTATTCACAGAATTTAATCTGCAAACTTTATCCTAGCGTTGCGGCACCGGCCTAATCGAGAGATCAGGACTACAGCCACGAGTATGTCATGCTGGAAGTCATCTTTGTTTACAACAATTGGCAGAAATTTCGAATGTAGACCATTTTAAAAGCATGTCATATTAATAATTCATGATATGCCTCTTAACCCTGGAACCCTCGTAGTCATTTTCAGTAAATAATTTTTATACTATCAACATTTCAGCATCATATTAAATTTTTAATTTAACAAACGTAATTGGCGCCCACACTAACTTCTTATCAGATAAAGCATTAAATTTGTTTTGACGTCCAGGTAATTCCTTTGCAGCAAGTAACGCGTGCGGTTTGTAACTTTCCTAACTGAACTTGTAGACATTCTACAGCAAATGAAAATTACTGGCTTTAATTCGTAGCGTTCATCTTAAAGCACTTACAACTTTAAAGATCACTTAAATATTTATATTTGAATCAATCAAAACTCCATCAGTTTTAAAGTCGGCCTTGTCCTGTCACACCAAAATTATATTTTGCAAGTCCAATTTCTACATTTGGAGACATGTACGAATTACCAGACTCTTAAATCCGCTTGGTGAAACCATACTGGCATACCCAAGCATTTACCAGGAAGTATGGCTTAACTCATGAACGTTAACCAGGCAATTGTTGTCGTTAAACAAAGGCTTTGCCTAATTTGGCGGCGCCGCTCGATCCTTATAATTTCAGCGTATAATGAATGTTTTTCACAATTAAACGCGTTCATGACACAGGGAGACATGCTAATATTAGCTTCTGGAATTCTTCGCCTGTATGCGGGCTCAGGTCACTTGCGCCTTCATCGATGTCTTTAATATATTGAAGGCCGAAACTTTTCCCCAAATTTTTGGAACTCTCTTACACATCTTAAATTGTTTTGAGTATTCTGCCCAGAGCGGTATTGATTTGTGCTTCTTGGAATTATTTAAGAGCATTTGCATGTAGCAGGCCAGTATGCAATTAATTATTATCAAAATTGAGTGGCTTTTTTGCTATTGATTGTTTAATAAGTTGTCGAAGAAAGGAAAGTGTAGTTTGTCAGCAATTATTTACCAACTTATAAAAACTCATTTCCACCTGGAAATTGCGTAAGATTTATTTGTATTTATGAAATGTCTCCCGGGAATACAATGAGTATATCATTAAAATTTACCTGATATGAAAAATGATGTGCTTGCGAATCACAATTCCTGACTACGCATGCATTGCCCAAAAAATCACTGATTAAAACTAACAAACAAAGCAGCTCCTTCACTAGAAATTATGCCAGTAACATATGTTATATAATAATGAGATGCTTCATACTTTTCACAGCAACTTTTACTTGCTAAGCATACAACATAGAAGTACTCGTGAAAACTTGGTTGAATGAGCAAATGGGATCCTACGCAAAGGAAACAGGACACAAGTATCTGCCTGTCTGGCAGTCGAGTTTAAAATAGAAATACCTAGAATGTTTAGATCAAAGTTTGGTAAATAAAAAAAGAAACGAATTAAATTGAGAAAGCACACCCATTCATAGGAATATTATCATCAATGTTTTCTATTCGGGTGTGGGCGTTTTAAGCTTTATTGGTATTACAACTAGTTGTTGACATTGGACAGTCTGAACCAACGAAACCTGACGGGAGGAGCATATATATGTTCAATGCTTGTGCGCGTGGAAAGGTGCCAAATAGAACGTCGGCGTTAAAACAGAAAAGCGTGGCGGAAGCTGCGCTGATAAAGACTTGCGACAGGACAAAAACTATTCCGAGGTGACGGGTGGATTGTGCGAAATTTTCTTTTTGGCAATAGTCCGTGGGAGAAGAAGACTGTTTGCATAGACAAAAGCATACATGACTCAGTATTATCGGGCTCAACAGAAGATATAGTTATATGCATCCTATTATCGTGTAAAAAGCGGTCGAATTGATCGTGTTTGGGTGATGGGTAAGCCGTTCATGAGAAGAACTGTGGTTGATTGGTAGCACCAGCAAACTCTTAAGAAAAAATGATTGTGTAGTGGTAGAGATGCTCGTTCGAAATCCCCTTGAAAGTTTTGTTCGTCTATAAAACTTAGACGACAAGATCTCACCCAAGGTTCTTTCAGTGGTTTTATGATGTCCAACTAGAAAACGGCGTTGTTTTAAACAAATTGTTAGCCTGTCAGCCCTGAGTGTGGTTATAGGTCGGTGTAAGGGTTTTCCGACTGGTGAAAAAAATTTTTGTCATGCCCAGAGGCCTGCAGAGGGTAAGAATAGGACTAGGACGGCCTAGGAAATATTCAGTTTTTACATTAAAAACTTTCTAACGCATTCAGAGCAACATTCGCTTCCCCTAAACAAGGAGCCTCCGGTTTGCTCAACATGATATTGAGGGCTGAATGCGTTAGAAAGTTGTTATGTAAAAATGCCCAATATTTTAGAGCGTCTATTCCATCTCTACTCGTGCCAGGGCACTCTGGGGGCGCCATTGGACAAAATTTTTCACAGTGAAAACTTCACGACCTATAAAACTCAGTGGCTGACAGCTACAAGTTTGTTGAAACAATCGCGTGTTCTAGTTGGCGAATCATAAAAACTAAAGAACTGCGCTGAGGATTTGCTTCGTCTAAGTTTAAAGCAAACTGTGGTTTCAGGGGATTTCAGGGCAGCATTTCTAACTACAAATCTATTTCTTAAGGAGTTGCTGGGTCGCTATAGTCAACCACCAGGTTTTCTCCGGGGCGCGTGACGGATGTGGCGGATGAACCGGTTACCCATACCCCGAAACGGCCGAATTCGGAGACTTTTTACACGTCAAGAGTGGGATGCCCATATAATTATATCTCTTCCGCGTTGACAAATAATATGTCATAAAATTGTTTGTTGGATGAAAACTGAGTTTGTACTCGCCACCCTATGTCCTAAAAAGAAAAATTTTCCAGAATCCCACTGAGAATATTTACTTGCCGAGTTTTATCCACCAGTTCTCACCTTTTGTTTACGACACGTTATTGACTTCACCGCGCACGAGCAATTGTGACAATATAAATCGTCTCCGCGTCGAGGGTGTTGGTTCAGATGCAATGGGGTCAAACTAGTTGTTACCGAAAATCAGCGTAAAACGCGCGCAGAATGAAAGAACAATGATGATTTATATTTGTCTATGACTGCGGGGGATTTCTGGTGCTTTGGGCCCCTCATTTAATGTCGTTCTTTTTTATTTAGCCTAAACTTTGATCCTAAACATTGTTCTACGTATTCTTATTTTAAACTCGGACTGCCAGACAGGCAGGATACTTGTTGTGTCCTGTCCTTTGTGTAGGATCCCATTTGCTCACATTCGAAACCAAGCTTTTGCACGAGAGCTTCTGTTATGTATTGGCTAGCAAAGTAAGATAGAAATGTGCGGGCGGCGGCAGCGGGGCGGCTGCCAGGGGGGTGGACCTGGTGAAGTAATGAAGCATCTCATTATATATAAAATTGTGTACGTGCAATAAATTTGTGACAGGAGCTGCTTGGTGTGTTTAGTTTATAGTGATTTTGGGCCACATGATGCGACGTAAGTCAGGAATATGTGATTGATGTCGGCGAAGCACATCATTTCATAGTCAGGTAAATGTATTAATGATATACTCATTGTATTCTCGGAGAGGACATTTCATAAAATACAAATAAATCTTGCGGCAATTTTCCAGGTGGAAATGGCATTATAAGGTTGGTAAATAATGCTGACAAAAACACTTTCCTTTCTTCGACAACTTATTAAACAATCAATAGCAAAAAAGCCCACTCATTCAATAATAATTAATTCATACTGGCTGCTACATGCAAATGCTCTTAAATTAATTTCCAAGAAGCAACAAATCAATAAACCGCTCTGCAGAATACTCAAGCAATTTAAGATGTGTAAGAGAGTTCAAAAATTTGGGGAAAGTTTCGGCTTCATATAATTAAAGAGCATATGAAGGCGCAAGTGGACTGAGCCGCATACAGGCGAGAATTCCAAAGCTATATTAGCAATGTCTCCCTGTGTCATGAACCGTTTAATTGTGAAAACATTCATTATAGCTTGAATTATAAGGATGACGGCCCAAATTAGCAAGCCTTTGTTTTTAACCACAACAATTCGCCTGGTTACATCGTTCCATGAGTAACCATATCCTGGTATTGCTTGGGTATGCCAGTATGTTTTCACCAAGGGATTTAAGAATCTGGTAATTCGTAACATGTCTCCAATGTAGAAATTGACTTGCAAAAATATAATTTGGTGCTGACAGCACAAGGCGACTTTTAAAACTGATGAGTTGATTATTCACAATATAAATTTAAGTTGATTCTTTATAACGTTGTAAGTGCTTTAAAATGAACGACACGATTAAAGCAGTAATTTCATTTGCTGTAGAATGTCTAAAGTTCAGTTTAGGAAGTTAAAACCCACGCGTTACTTGCCAAAGGAATTACTGGACGTCAAACAAATTTAATCTTTATTGATAAGAAGTTAGTGTGCCCAATTACTTTGGAATTAAAATTTAATATGATGCTGAAATTTGATAGTATAAAAATTAATTTATTGAAAATGACTACGAGGGTTCCAGGGTTATACAGGCATTTATGAATAATTAGTATATATTTTTTTAAATTGTCTACATTCGATTTCTGCAATTTTGAAAAACAAAGATGACTTCCGCCTTGAAATACTCGTGGTGTAATCTGATTCTCGATTAGATTGGTGGCCAACGGCTAGGATAAAGTTTCAGGATTAATTCTGTGAATAAACGTAAACTTGTGATAAAACTTTATGAAATACCAAGAAATGGAAGATACTAAACTCTTATCAATAGCAACCGGAAGTCAGAGCATCCTTGGGAATAATAGACAAAAACTCAATTCAAGTACGTTTGGCTCCTAAGAAATAGTACATAACTTAACTTTTTGTTCCCCGTTATTAGTAAGACTCTTCTCATGGGAAATTTAATATTACCACTACTGAACACGCAAGTTTTCAATATAATGGTGACTATTACAAGGTTAGTTTTAATTCATTCGTTCTCACAATGCAGTGTTTACTGCCTACAGTTTCTTCAGGCGAAACTCAACTATCTCATTTCTTGCAGATTCGGTTGCAAAGATTTTAAATCGTAAGACTGCACTTGTGAGCTACTAGAAGACTACGAAACAGATCGTAATTCTACACAACTTATATTACTCAGAAAGAAGCTGTTTGCAAATTCGAAGAAGAGACTTTGTTGATATTCCGAAGTAAAATTGGATTTCTCTTTTCAAACGTCTAAGAATGAAATTCGAGATGTAAGGTTGCTTCAAATTACGAAGAAACAAGAGTTCGAATTGAAAATTATTTCCCGTTAAATGTGTACCTCTTCCAAAATAAAGGAAGATTAAATTTAAACAAAATGCACTCTATGTTTTTCCTTTTGTTTTCGTCTTGAAGAATTGGGCAACTAAGCATATAACTGGATTGTTGAAAAATTCCTTCAGATTGATTTCCTGGAGTGAAAGCGTCATCTCTGCATTGTAAACGTTGTTTGAATAACGTGCACATCGTCCTTTCCAGCAGCTGGAATCCAGCTCCACATTAAAAAACCAGCTGGAAAACATGGATTTTATTCCACCCCGCATTTTTCAATTCAGCTTAATTCAATGGGTAAGTATACCGAATGCTTATAAAGAGCAATATCTTTAAATGATGTGGGTTGGTGATGTAATAAGGCTCAACACACTTCAAAATTTGGTTCATTAGGTTTCCATCAAAATATTTCAGCAAATGTCAGGAATACTATATATCATTTTTCACTTTCCTTTAATTACAAGAATTTCATCAGAATTTACATGTGTCTTTGACATAATATTTCAGTCAGACTGTTAGGAAATTTTTAATCAGTGACTCCAAGCTCTCATTTTGACTCTCGTCATGCGCGCCTACCGAGCAACTTTTAATGTTTCACTTAGAACTTCGTGTTTGACGGTAAATCATGTGATTAAAAATACTGAATTAACTCCTATGAAACGTTTCATATTTCATTGAACAAGAATTTGACCTTTGATATTAAATCCACATTTAGAATTATCCCCAATTCTGCGTTAAATTGAATAAGCCAATGGTCCAGTTAAGTAACACTTTACTTCTATTTGCAACAAAGTCTTAAATGCTAGATTGAAAGTAAGGGACAATAATCTGACACATTCTTGGTGAAATGAAATCGATTTTCTGGATATATTTGTGCGGTACATGACGCATGAAATGTAATTTTAATATTGGCCTCCAGCAGCTGTGCTTACTTTCTACATAATATATTTTCCGGTACTTTTCAACCTTTCACTGTTACAATTCATGAATACTTTTGTATTTCAGCCCCACTGCTGTCAATTTCTTTCTCATCATTTTCTTATCAATTTTGAATTTTACAATTTTTGGGAAACCAATCATCTCAATTCAACGAGTTAGTTCAGGTTCGAAATGTCATTGGCTATAAAAAATGCCTGAAATGATATAATATTGAGGTTTTCATGTAAAGAAGACTTCCAAGAAAACTTGTCAAAATTTAATCATGCTTTTTACGTATTCATGGAACTCATCGCCTACTTTGCCATACATCAGCGAACCTATTGTGGAGATTAGGCTAAGTCATAGAGTTTCCCGGTAGACCATTCGTAGGTTGCTTGTAAGTAGCTGTTGCATACTAATAACATATTACTAAACTATTACTAATAATATAAATATAACTGGTTTTTAGTTAATTACTGTTACTATTACTAAAATGTTTTCAAATTTTCTTACTTTACTATTACTATTTACTAAAAGTTTCTGAAAATCGTTACTTTACTATTACTAAAATTAAAAACTTGTAAGAAATACTAGTAAGTGTTTTAGTAATTCTTGTACTTTCTCACGCGGGACTGCTGCTGCTCATGCCACTTTGCTTGTGCAATGAATTACTAGCTTTATGCATATTAAAAATATTATGAACATACTTGTAGGAATGTAATTCAACTCGTTTATTTCTGAAGCAATTAGGCCTGCGCTGCTAATATAATTGTTTCCTACCTGTACATATCTTTATTTATGCTTCTCGAAACTGATAATCAAATTCTATTTCATAGTCGTATTATACGAATCGTTATAAGTAGCAGCCCTAATATAGCAACCGGTGGAAGGATGCAAATATGTACTCAAAATTAACAAATTCTTTCGCTATTTTGATTTGCGAACTTCAAGCTTTCCAGCCCTAACATGTAAAAAACTCAATTCAGGTGCTCAAACAAATTAGTAGCAGATGAGATCGAACGATATTTCCTTGCCTTCAAAACGTGCATGTTACACATGTTCATTTTTTAAACAAATTTTGCTACTACTCTAAATTATCAGCCTTATATATGATCTATTCTTTTAGATTACTTAAAAACCATTACTAAGTAATACTATTTACTAAAATGATTTTGGCCGTTACTTCTTACTATTACCTATTACTAAAATTATTTTCAAAAATTCTTAACTAAACTAATTACTATTACTTTAAACGAAATCAGTAAGGCTTACTAATTACTAAAAACTTGTTAGTAATACCAAAACTTCACTAGTATCTGCAACACTAGTTTGCTAAGCATGCATCGTGGAGCGCAGAGATCAATCTATTCATTCAGTCTTATTCCTATTCTTGCGTTGTCCTACTCTTACTCTTGTCCGTTTAAATAAAACTTATTAGAAAAACTTGATATTCACGCCTCACCTACTCTACTTAATTGTAATTAATGATACGCTTAATTCGCGTTGTAGATAACGCATATAGCACCACAATACAAACACAAACTAAATGTAATTTGAGAAGAACGGAGCAATTTGAAAATACCACCGAAAGAAGGCTTGCATATGTTTTAATGGGAATTTTATCAAAATAAAAGGTCAACCAAATTAAGTAGCTACAAGTTTGCTCCACAGGTCGTCCATCTAGAGAGTAAATTATATTTGTCAGTATATTTATATTAAGTCAAATTTGTTCATTGTAGTTTTGTAATGATGATACACTATCAATATACACTGATCCAAATTCGATTTAACTAATGAGGTTTGGAAGAATGAAAGGATGCACAAAAGTTTTCATTTGTCTAGAATGAATAGATACTTATGTGCATATGATCTTAATTCAATGACTTTAGTTTTGTAAACATTAAGCTTGAAATCTCTTTACATTACGAGGTAATTAGCATGACTTTTGCATTTTGTTGCAATTGTCAATATAAACTTCTATCTATGTAGTTTCACAAATTGTCGTTATCCGTCGCACTAAAATGTCCTTCGAAGAAGATTACAGTAAGCCTTTCTAAACCCACACCAAAGACGAAAAGTACTCTCCTATTTTATACAAAATATTCCACAATGTGAACGTCTTTGTCTGCAAAGCATGGAACACAATCTTCAAGATAACTGCTAAAGCTTCTTTGTCAAACCTTATACTTTTTTAAACCGAGCGCATGTCAATTTCATTTCCCAGTTTTCTTCTAGTCTCTGTGCTGTTTAGCTCTAATGCACTTTTATAACAAGTTCAAGTCCTTAGCAAAGCAACCTTGACCTTGTAAGGAAAATAAAGGACAGCTAAGATGAGTTCCATATTTCCAAGGAATTGGGAAAACCTTATTTCTCTCAGATAGCTCCTAAGTCCTTGCTGAGGCTTTGAATTAAACAATGATGAAACGCGAATCTTGCTAAAGCAAAGGTGGATTCCTTTATTTGAGTTGTAAGATTCCAACATTTCTATCATAAATCAGCTTCCGAATTGCTCTAAGTACAAGACATTCTCTCTGTTGAGCAGAGTAAAAACCACATTAAAAGTCGTCATCGATTGAATTACTAGGCTAGAAAGTTTGGTTTTTCTCAGCCAGATGGATTCCGAATCCGTTTGGCACAATTTGTGTGCCGTGAAAGAGAAAGCGATGAGTCGCTTTAGTCATAGCTGCTGTAGATAGTTTCATAAAAAACAAAATATACTACAAAAATGAGGAGAAAGCAAGACCGAAGAGATGTATTCCAGCTAAAAACACGTAACACGAGTTTTAGCATCTGAAATAATTTGGTTTAAAGCCATGTTCTGTTTTATCTTCGCAAAGGTTTAAATTTAATATTAAAACGTTGCTTCATTTGTTTAAAAATTGGATTTTTAGAGCATAAATTAGCAAAGCTTAGGAAAGGATAACATAGCTTATGCGTGCAGCACTTGGGTCACCAATTTAAATAAAATTAAATATTACTTTCAAACTAAAGAGCTGAAAGGTAAGGTTACAAAAATTCAATGACGTAGCTCAATAGAATTTTGGTCAATTATCCGTGAATCTTGAAACTTTATCCTTAGAAGTTAAAAAGCAATAGGTTCCTGATCACTTTCTTCATCTTTATTATGTTGTCTTTTTGCCAGAAATCCAGCTGCTTGTCAACCACTTCAGCCCACTTAATTTATTAGAAACTCAGAGACAACAGACAACTCCTAATGTGATTTTTCCATTACTGGTTATTTCCCAGAGAAAGACTTACATTTATAGGTGTGTAAACTATGAATATACTAGCGTTTTTCCTGTATGTTTCACATCTGCATACCAGTTTCCGCCCAATTTTTGTAACGTATTAGTAAATACCTATTTGCTATTAGTCTTCTTTCATCTCTTATTTTCGATGGCAATATTTATCCTGTCAATTCAATTTACCTTGTTTTTTGTCCACCAAAAATGGAAAGCAGCTTAGTTAGAAGGAAAAACGCAGCTCCCATCCAAAACAAACTCTGTAGCTTTAAGTAGGAAGGAAGGAAGGCTACCACTTTATTTATTATAAACATCACAAAATCCCAGGAAAGCAAGTTGTTGTTTCTGTCTGATGTCTTTTCTGTCGTGCTTATTTTTCCAGGTCAGTGCTCCCAACAGCTAGCAAAAAGACAGTGAGTGATTTGTTTTCGAAAGCGTCAAATTACCAACCATCCAAAAAGTGACTTCTTTACTACAGCATAAAATGTATTTTTATACTGGAAATTGACGCTAATACATTAAGACATCTGTTGGAGATGATTTTAAAGACTTTCCAAACCATTTTAGATACTCCCATTAAAAGGTCGGGAATGTCAGTTTCACGAATTAAGTGTGAGTCCCTTCCTGTTTTGCAAAACAACTATCCTGAAGCATTTTTCTGCCTATGCTCCATTTAAATCAGTTTACTATTATAGTTTCCAGTCGTAAATTCAATTTCCAATATCTACTTCACATGATTTCAGCTCGGAACTGATGTTTGGAGGAATTTCATAAATCAGTTTAAGATGGACCAAAACCCAAAACTTATGCATATTGCTCTGATTTTGTTATAAACATTAATACTACTCACATTAGGCGTACGTGACGTGAACGAAAAGTAAATAACTGCCTCAAGCCAGTGATCTTGAAAGTTTTTGTTACATTTCTGATTTGTTTGAAGGAAGATTACGTTTCTCCGGAACTTGATAAAATGATGTTTAGGGAAAGTAAGAAGTACGAAAAGTGTGTACATATTTACAAGTTATAAATGTCTTGTCTTTGCTCGTAAAATAAATAATGTCTACATTTTCTTACTTCTGCTTCCCTCTTTCCTTTTTTGAAGACCGAACGAGAGTGAAGCTACGAGCAAAGGTTTACAAACTTCGTAAAACAAGACGTTATCTCGAACGGAGTCTGAATATTTCCTTCAGTTCAACTCCAGCTTCAGTGGAGAAAGGTTCTCCTTTTTGTCTAGCTTACGTAAAATACCATCATATTTCTTTCTCTCACTTTCTTTTGAACTTTCTCCTCACCATGTTTGAAGAAAGGTCAGTTCCACTCGGTGTGCTTTCACTGCTGGACACCCAGCCACAATCGTTACTAGTTGTGCAAAATGCTCGGAGAGTGACTTCAACATCAGTTGAGTTTTTAACGTCTCGTGAAACTTTCACCCAGCGCCCAGTTCCGATCGATATGCAGTTTAATGATGGTCATCAGCTCGCCATCATCGTTTACTCCCTCCTGATGACTATGTCAGCTGCAGGAAATATCACCGTCTTTTCAGTCATCGCAAGGTACGTTTATTAATCTCGCTATAAATTAGGTTTGAACTCATTTAGACTTGCTTTTATTACATTCCACAGACTTTCAAGGGAATGAATTTCGGAAATAAGTCAGTTTTAATATGACAATTTCTATGAACGAAATTCGGGGGTTTTTTGAGTTGGATCGTGTAGTATGTATCCAAATCTACTAGGAAAAAAATCAGCAAAAAATTCATCAACTAATTGTTGAAATTTTAATCAAAAACTACCAAAAACCTATGATTTACCACGTTTGGTCTCTCAGTTAGTTTGCACCTTCCTTTTTTCCTTAATACAGGACACGTAACAACCGTTTTGGATCATAATGCCGTTGGAACCAAGTGGTTTCGTTGGTGCAACTCCTACAATTAATTATTAAGTGTGACCACTTTGAACTATCAGCACTGTCGCAAATTTCAACTTTTTAGCCAAAACATTAATGGGTTAAATACACACGAATTTGAAGAAATAGCAAATAACATAAAACTAAGCTATAGACGTGAAATATTGTGTGAATTTTAATGCAATTATCGAAAAGTACGGAAAATCACCATTTTGTAGTTTTTTTAGGTATTGCATTAAAATTCACACATATTTCACGTCTATAAGCTTAGTTTTATGTTATTTTGCTATTCTTCAAATTCGTGTGTATTTTAACCCATTAATGTTTGTGGCTAAAAAGTTGAAATTTGCGACACTGTGCTGATAGTTCAAAAGTGGTCACACTTAATAATTAATTGTAGGAGTTGCACCAACGATAACCCTTGGTTCCAACGGCATTATGATCCAAAACGGTTGTTACGTGTCCTGTATTAAGGAAAAAAAGTTAAGGAAGGTGCAAACTAACTGAGAGACCAAAACGTGGGTAAATCATAGTTTTTGGTAGTTTTTGATTAAAATTTCAACCTTAGTTGATGAATTTTTTGCTGATTTTTTTCCTAGTACATTTGGATACATACTACACGATCAACTCAAAAACCCCGAATTTCGTTCATAGAAATTGTCATATTAAAACTGGAAATTCATTCTAAAGTCTGTGCATTCCTGAATAATTTCTCAATTCTTTGAGGGGAGACTGAGCAGAATTAATTTGTTTCTGCTCCATCTCACAATAGCCGATCTCCTTGTCACGTTCCTTATAATGCCACTTGAGGTAAGTGTAACCTAGCATCCTGTTTTTTCGAGTAGAAAAACAAAATAGGAGTTGAGACGGATCTCTAGTATTAATATTTAATGTCATCAACAACTGCCCTTTCCGATCCAACGAAGATGAATCAATTTTCCGGGAAATAAGCTCCCTCTTCACAAATCCTTTTGACTGAATTTCAAGAAAACAGAAACACTAGCATTTGATAAAAAATCTTTTTTTGTCCGTGTAGATCGGCTGGAATTCTACCGTTTCTTGGAAAGCAGGAGATGAAATGTGTAGGATAATGTCTTTTTTCCGGATTTTTGGATTGTACCTTTCTGGTTTTGTCCTCATGTGTATCAGCCTGGATCGCTACTTTGCTGTCGTCAACCCATTTGGAACATCGGATGCAAATCGTCGTGCAAGAATAATTCTGGCCGTGGCATGGATTGCAAGTACGATATTCAGTTTGCCCCAGGTAAGTCTCTTAAAAATATTAACATTTCATCAATATTTAATCTTAAACCAATCTCAATGCTTTTCCAAACAGGTTCTCATTTTTCACGTTGAAGCTCACCCAGAATTTACCTGGTTTGAGCAATGCGTCACGTTCCACTCCTTTCCAGGGCCGGGTTTTGAACTGGCGTATAATTTTTTTGGTTTCTTTTTCCCTCTACGTGCTTCCCTCATTGTGATAGGATTCTGCTACTTTCGCATCCTCTATGAAATTCACAAAGCCAACAAACTCAAAAGAAATGAGGGTAAACTGACATGGTTTTCTATTCAGATCACAACCAGAGACATATTTTGGATATGTTTTTGAATTTAGATGAAAATTCGACAAGAGCAACAACGGGCACGTTGGGTCGAGCCAAAATTCGTACGTTGAAGATGACGCTAATTATTGTGGCAACATTTTGCCTCTGCTGGACTCCCTACAACGTCATGTCTCTTTGGTAATAAGAAAGCTAATAAAGTATGGAACATAATAAAGCAGAATTATTAATGTTTTTCCTTATTATTTGAAGGTACTGGTTTGACAAGGAATCCGCACGGGTGGTTGACCAAAGGATTCAAAAAGGGTTGTTCTTATTTGCTTGCACCAACTCTTGTTTCAATCCTGTGATCTACGGCTTCTACCATTTTCGGCCGAGACGAAACTCCCAGAGTGATTCTCGACGTATTCCAAATGTTCCAAGGTATGAATGATTTCCGCTGTCTATTTCATATTCATACGATCTGCACTCGACTCCACTACCATGATGTTTTTGCGAGGCACGTTCTCAAGTCACATGGGAATTGTAAGAGTGTAACGTGTACCACATAAAACCATCAGGGTTATGAGGCGGTTCTAGAGCAGCTTCACTTTGAAGCTGGTCGAGTTTCTAGGAAATTTCCATTCTCGTTGACTAAAATGAGCACTTCAAAATCCAACAAGTTTTGCCAACCTGAATAAATAATGTAGTAAATTCAGCATTTGTTCATTCTTTTGCAAAATACTTATTGTATTTCATACAAATTTATAAAAAACGTTTTACAGTGGAAACTATAGGATGCGGGTTCAATGCGCGGAAGTGGAGTGTGGATCCGATGAAAATAATGAAAGGCACCAGTTCACATCTTCCTCAACAAGTGGCGATGAAAGGAAAGAAAGAAAATCAACCCATCAACATTCTGCGAGCGGAAACATCTATAAAATTTCACTTGGTCGAAGAAATACGATCCCAGGCGGCTTCCCTTTTCCAGGTAACACTTGCCAAAAATGTAATGCGTTGCTCGCGGTGAAATGGAATGAGCAGGAAGTTATGAAATGTCGCTGCAAGCACGAAAACATTCATGCAAAACCAAACCCGTTTTTATATAATACACTCTAAATTCAAAAGAATCTTTCTTCCTGTTTTCACATTGGAAGTCAAATAAAAAATATTTGTGAAATTGAACATTGTATGATAATGAAATATACGGCTTTGTAATACATGAAATTTGATAGTTGAAACTTGTAAATTTTGTAGGGGCTGAATAAACACATATTTGGTGAAAGTAATTCGCAACGTTTACAATACTTTCTCCTCGAGCATTATAATTGTTTTCCTTTGGTGAGTTGGAATTTTCCAGTGGCTGAGAGTGAAAGACGGCAAATTTTCCTTTTCAATAGCTGTCGAGTTATTAAATTCCAATATCCTCCAGTAATAAAAAGATGCTACACAATCAACTATCAAAATGATGCTTCATGGAACGCCGAATCTTTGAACAAACTTTTTTCTAAAAGCGCACGAGGTGATACACGTGTAATTCCTTGTTTTGAGTGGTTATAGCCGTGAGCTACAAACTATATGGAAAATTACGAAGGAAATAAATCTGCAAAGTTTTCAACATTTTTCCAGAGGAAGTTGCTGTTTGGTTTTGCTGCTGTCATTTTGTCACTGCTCACTCACTGCACTTCCATTTCTGGAGTTGTTGCGCGTTGTTATTCCACTTGATTGTTTTTCCTATAAAACAAGCTACCAAAACGAATAAAGTCCGGTTCAAATGTTAATATTATATGAAACTTGAAATTTTATATGAGAGTTGCTTCATCACAGCAAAATCAGCAGGTAATGCTGCAGAAAATAATTGAAAACAAATATTGTTTTAAAGATGCTGACTTAACAAGCTAAAATCTTTCTACAGAAAACCCTAAAATTCACTCATGCATTTCTAACAAGCTATGCTTTAGTTTTTCTAGATTTCCTTTTATTTGTGCAGTTTTCTTCCTTGCCAAGTTAATATGTATTTGGTAAACACATAAAATTTAGTATTAAATCAAGCTCAAATGCTTTTTAAAAATACATAGGCATTAGAGCCTTTTCGAGAATTGCTCTGTTTACAAGGGAAAGCTTTGCAAATATTAATTAGGAGACCTTGCATCACGTATACTTAACTCAAGTGGTACTTTGCAAGATTCCAAATAAAATTATTAAAACAGTGGTACTGTTTTATTGCTCAAGTTCTTGAAAATGAGAACAACCTCTAAAACTACAAGGATACGTAGGAATGATAAAAGTTTAAGAGAAAGGTAAGCACGAATCATGCCACTTTTAGAAACCTACACGGCCTTCAGGTTTGATGGTACTAATGCTGAATGATTCAGAATATGAGCTAAATACTCGAGCAAGCTCTTCAAACTTGAGGGTGTTTGCTCAAGACCTTGGATTTTAATATAATGTTTAAACACACTATAACTGGTGTTTATAACAAGAGCCCTGGAATGGGAGAAAGCACCGCTTACAGGAAATTCTCAACAGGATGGAACGAGCATCTTATAACGAAATCGAGATTTATATTGCTTTCTCCATTGCAAGCAGTTTGTTACAATGATGACGGACCGTGCTATCTACCTGCACTTTATCAAAGCAGTAGCGCAGTAACGTTAGTTTGTTCTGACAAAGTTAGATGGATGGTGTTGGTCGATAGAAGAACAAAGTGGAGTCTTGTTTATTTCTAAACATCGTTCCGAGTCAAGTTCTCAACAACTAGAGGAGGTTTGGCAAGTGGTTTGCAACATGAGCCATACAAAACCTGAATTGAATGCAAAAGCAGCTTCTAGGTTTAAAACGAATGTTTTATAGAAATTCAAAGTCAGATGAACTAATTTATTTATTATACGATTAAAACTCGATAATTACATTTATTAATACAAGGTTTTAAACTTCACAACTCTTAGAATTAGCCTGTTTACCATTTTTACGTAATTGAAGTTACGATCGTTATTGAATAATAATGAATTAATACATTCAACACGCCTATTATAAAAGTTTGCACAGATTCAATATACATACAGAACACAACCAGTGAGTGAAATACGGTGATATTGAACACAAAATAAATTCATAGAGATACATCCAGCCGCGTTTCGAATGTCCAGAAAGGTTGTTTACTTCACACTTCGCTTCCAAAATCATGACACGGAGTATCACTATGAACAACCGAATGAAACGGATTCTTCTGATCTTGATGGCAGCGGGTCTGAAATAGTTGAGACTCCGCAACGAGCTAAGCCTGCCCTTGCTCTTCGAATGGGCATGAGCTGAAATTGGTTTCTTTACTGGAAGAGGATGATGTCATTGCCGGCGTGTTTCTACTGCTTTCACTATTTTCTATCACGCAGCATTGGTTGGGCTCCAACGGCAAGGGAATCTGGCATTTTGTTTGTATATCAGTTGTAAAACTATTAGAAAATGTTTTAATTATAATTTCTTATGTTTATTCAAGAAATTCTTACCTCGGTCGTATTACCCTCATTTCGCGAAGCATGTGTGGAAGTTTCTGTTTTCCGGAAGTGAAAGAGACCATAGATAATTGGATTGACACAGGAGTTCGTGCAAGCAAAGAGGAATAAAGCCTTTTGAATACGCTGATCAACCTTCTGAGCAGATGGCTTGTCAAACCAATACCTATTTTTAAAAAGGAAGTTGACAAGATTTTAATTTCATTTTAAAAAGGCATGAGAAAAACTCTATGAAAATTTTACCAAAGTGACATCACATTATATGGTGTCCAACAGAGGAAGAAAGTTGTCACAATTATAACTGTCATTTTCAAAGTTTTAATTTTGCTCTGCCTAAAACACCCCATGTTTGATCTTCTAAGTTCTGCACCTGCATAGCCACAATAAATTGAATAGAGATTTTTGTAGTAGACATGTTTTTTGGTTAAAAGCAAATGGAATTTAATTTTAAAAATATTTACCGTTTCTTTGGGTGGAATTAATCCGATAGATTTCAACCAAGATGCAGGAGTAACATCCAATAATCGTCAGTAACGGAAGAAGATACATAAACACAAATCCAAAAAAGTTTAGGCATCTCAAACCTCGGCGATGGAAAGGAATTGAAGGTGACGCATTGCTGATACCACGTAAAATGTGGGTGATCCTCTACATGGAAAATTGCCGGCTTTTATGGAGGAAATGAATTCTTATTAATTAGCCAATTCAAATTTCTATTTCAGTGGAGAAAGCAGTGAAAGTTGTGTACCTGAGGTGAGCTGCAAATAAAGCTTGCAATCCATGCAAAAACGAGCATCACCCTTCCTCTCCTGTTTGCTCGATGAGTTCCGAGTGGTTTCACCACGGCAAAGTAGCAATCCAAGCTGACAATCATGATGACAAATCCGGAAAGGTAGAGACCAAATATATTTCGGAAAAATGACATAATTCTACACATTGCATCTCCTGCTTCCACGAAACTGTGGCGTTCCAACCGATCTAGTGAAAATAATTCCAAATTTTGAAAGGGTTCCCACAGCACAAAGAGAAAGTAGTAATACCCACCTCCAATGGCATCATGAGGAACGTCACACATAAGTCCGCGATCGAGAGATGAAGCTGGAATAAATTAATCCGGCTCCGTTTCCCCTTGAGACGAATTCTGCGAACAACGTCAGCAAAAAATTAATGAAATTGAGGTAGGGACGTTTGCGTGGGTGGATTTTAAGCGGTCCATTTTTTACACTCTTCTTTAAAAGAAGCAATATTAAACTCAGTGGATCCAAGTCCAGATTATATGTAGTGAGGGTTTTGTCAAAATTTTCAGAATTGAATGGAGAAAGATATATTGTTATATTAAATCCACTATAAATGTGAAGCCAAAGTGGAAAATATCAAAGTTGAGAAGGAAATACGCATCTGAATTTTTCAAAGCAAAAATAAACTCTAACCTTTTGCTTTCTCCGAAAGGGATTAAGACGAAATCGTACATTCACTAGGGATTCAAATGAAAACTCAGAACTACAAATTTATGTATCGACAACTTGCAAAATTGATTTTTAAAATTTTATTACCTAACGATGGATCCAAAAACGTACATGTTTCCCACAGCTGAAACGGTCATCAAAAGAGTATACAGAATAATGGCAATGCGATGCCCGTCATTAAATCGCATATCAATCGGCAACTCTCCTGGAGTAGAACTTTGTTCTGGAGGTGAATAGCTTGTGTAGCTGAATGGAATGGCTGTTACAGTCACCTCTTCATATAAACTATCTATTTCGTGTAGAGTGTCACTCGGTAAATCCGTAGGACTTTGTAACGGGGTATTATGAGCCATAGCTGATTTTTTGCAGCTACTATAAACTTCTTTAAACTGACTTAAATTCCATTGAAAATATGTTGTTTGTTAATAAAACGAGATTGTTACAAAACGTTACTTTTTATAACAAGAAAAGTAGATATTTCAAGAATCGTTTAAATTGAATACTTCCTGTTTACATGGTGTTGCTTCCGGTTTAAAACGTTCCGTTTATAAGGATGTTGACACAGGCTTTGCTCACTTGCTCTGTGTACGAACCAAGCTAAGTAAAAAGAAGCCCGCCTTCAACACCAGGAAGCTGGAGCTGGACTGAGATCATGTTTCGTCGATTCCACATCCTATATGTTGGATTCTAGCAGCTAGCTACCTATTTGCAACTATGATTTAGCATGAGTGGACTCTTCACTATCACCATTTCCTTCTTTACATTCTACAGCAATATGATTCAAAATGTTAAGTTGAGTGGGAGTAATATTAGCTGTTTGTATAAAGTTTTAAACAGTTTTCGTCTGAAATATGTATACACTTTCATTAAAATGGTTTTAGAACCATATATATTGTACTACATTGTAAACATACTAATAAATTATGCACAAAACAAGTGCCCTGTAGACAGAATATTTTAAAGTGGATACTGTTTTGCATGAAATGCCTACACAAACCTACTCAGTATTCATTTGTGTATTAAAATTGTGAATACGCAAATATGGTAATATTTAAACTTGTAGGCGTGGAGAAAGCAAGTGAAAATTGCAGGTTTTCCCTCATGGCCTCTAATACTGTTTCAACTACTTATTTTCCAGGTTACGCAAGGAAAGCAGAATGGTGAAAGATACATGTGGTGAATGGTATACACGAGGAAAGCTGTCTTGAGGCGGATTACTAATGGATATTTGATGACGTGTTGAAACGCACTTGTTTTCCCTTTATATACATGTGCTGATGTTTTTGATAATCAGCAAAAGACGCCCACATTTCTGCTGCCGAAAAAACTCGTAGTGCACAACGGTGACGTCGTCAATTTCCCAGGTGTCATAATGAAAGGGGTAATGCCGTTAATGTAGAACTTGGTACGGTTTAAAACTCAAGGTGATGATCAAAACGACTCAATTGGTGTATGTATTTTCACAAAACGTGGTATAAAGGATGGGAACGCTTCAAAGATGAAGAGAAACACACATTGTTTATTGATTTTGATCAAGTTCCGGTTTCGTTACGATTTTTGTAGAAATTTTTCCTGCGGGAAACAAGGATGCGAAAGGTTTCCCGAACGTAATTACATAACTCGCACAAATTATATATATGGCTGCTGTTATTATAAACCAAGATTAAAATGCAAGAATACAAATCCCTGGTAAATGGCAATTCCTGAGCATCTAGTTTATTCGACTAGCTATTTACGTGGATGAGAAAGCAAAAAATCGGTTCATTTGTTGAAGGTAAACAAACTAATCTACTAATCCAAGATTAAAAGATGAAGTAATACAAGTAAACTTCTAACAAATTGGATTGGACGTACAAAACTTAGTTCACACTAGGTTAAATATTTTGTGGATGTATTTTGAATGGTTTCCTTGCGTGGACTTTTCATCAAATGAAATCCTATAAATAGCTACCACCTCAGTTGTATCTTGTGAGAAATTAATTAACTGTTTCACATTATATTTTTCAAATATTCTGCAGTCAAAACTGAGCCATGTTAGAAAATCGAGCAGGTGCAATGTCTGTGCGTCAACGATGATATTATTTCACCAGTTAAATCAATGAGAATTCTCTTTCACCATACCAAAACTAAATATTGTCTTCAAGTTTACGTTTCGTTTCATCTCAGAAGCATTACAAACTAAGAATAAATAGATATTACTACTTCGTCCTGCTGAGAACCCAAACGAAGAAAGAATAAAAGTCTCTAAATTTGTAAAAAATAATCTCATTAAGCATCACACTCAGATTCCACGTAAAATCACGTACTGTCATTTGTACGGATTTTAAATGTAATTCATGAATGCCACGAAATTCTGTGCCACTCATTAAAAAATAATGACCACCTTCCAGTTTGCTTGGGGCAGCGGGTAAAATTACCTTCATTACGATTATCTCAACTCAATTGCACCATACTTGACAAGTTTCCGTGGAAGACATTTATCAAAGAAATTGAACCTTCTTTTTCCTTTGTCATGCATTTGAAGCGGATGCAAGAAAAGAAAACTACCAATCTCAAAGTCTTCCAACATTCTTTAAAGTTACTACTACGGGCCATTTTCAAAGATCTAAATTTTTCACGACCTCCAAGTTTGACCTTCGGAGCGGCACATCTAGACAATTTTGCTTAGTACGTGAAATAATGAGCATCTTCGTAATAATATAGAAGTATAGAAAATTTCCCTGAAATTCAAGTTGGAAGGAAAATCGAACGATGCGTGAACAGTTTCATAATAAGAAATAGTATGGGCCTTCAAGACATACTTTAATTTCCTTAATGCAAATATTATTCATCGATCATATGTAAAATCTAAGCTGGCGGTTGACAAATGCAACGGTGTGGAAGTACAGTGGTGACTAACCGTATTAAATACATTTACTTCATTGAAGAATTTGATTAGGTTGCATTGGGCTTTTTAAGGCATGACTTCCCACTTCATAAAATTGAGTTAGAGAGCATCTGCCTTACTTACTAGCTCTTACGCTTGGCACGGTAGATCTGCAAACAATGCGAGAATAGCAGAATACTATAGTCTGAAGTGGGAGCACGTCGAGAAAAAAAATCCGACAAAGTTACAGCTCAACCTGCCGTGCTGGAAAATAATTGAAGATGACACATTGCTCATACGACCGGAACTCTGATAAATCTTGACGTGGAAAATATATGCCTGGTTTTGAGGACAAACGATGAATAATAATGTAATAAAATGATGTAGCACAAACCATCACGTGAAGTAGGACAGAATGCAAACACAATTAGCCAAAATATGAATGCAAGATTTCTGTTACTTGGGTTAAACTGGAAATGAAGGAATGCAACCCATGAAATTATTACCATAGTTTATCTCTCCGTTGGCACCGACCATTTTAAGTGGCCTGAGGACTTAATAGACATAGTAAAGATCGATGCTGATGCACACAAGGACGAAGCTAGATACTCTCTACAGGTGACATCAACAGCTTCCCACTCTAGAGTTGGCGTTTCTCCCGATCTGAAGGTTTAGAGAAAGCACTTCAATCTGGTAAAAGCAGCTCAAAGTATTTTTCCTTCTGTCTTTGAATTTGATGAAGAAGCCAGAAATACTCTTGCTTTCTCCTGGCACTTTATATGTTTTAGAAGCAAAACAAATACTCTTCAATCAATCCGCTGCATTAAGGAAAATAAAATGTTTATGCAAAAGTACTTCAACTGAGAGCTGCTTAAGCCCTGTCATTTCTAAATTCCAGTTTTCTACAAAACACAAACTGACGGCCTTACTTGAAAGTTTGGCAGGTACAAACTAAACAGTGCACATTTAATTTTTTTGAATATTTCAACTTAAATATACTTACTGTGATTCCAAAAATGAAGCATTTACAACAAACCAGTGCATTTATTGCGATTCAAAGCAATATCTGAGCCGGATTAGTTTCATTTCATTAAAAAAATCGACACGAAAGCCTTTGGTAAAAGTTGCTGGTAACTTCATTTTTGTAGATTTATAAAATATTAATAGAGCTAACCGTTTTGCAAGTAGAGACTTTAATTCAGTGTTTTTGGTTTGAAATTTGTGGATCAATTCCCTCAGGCCTCTTTTTATTGCATTATTCTGTGTCTGTAAGCAACGCTATTTGAGCTCAACTGATATAGCTCCTTTGTAGGCGGAAGGTTGGTGAAAGTTGGTTGCTTTCTCTCTTTGACACGCAACCATAAACCCAATGCTACACCGCTGTCATTGGCAGTTTCCCTTTGTCTCAGTTTTATGAACAAAAATCATGCTCCCTCTTCGGCAATAAGATACAGGATACTTCAGTCTGAAAAATATGGTGCATGCTGATATTGTATTTTTTGTTATTGGAGGAAAACTCCTTCTCCGAGAGTATCTTCATTACAACTTTCTCGAGTTACACGGTTTACAATTATTATATATGATGCTTATAACGAACAAACTTACATGATGTAGTAAATCTAAGTCATCATAAACAGATGGTTTTATATACATATTGTGCTTTTGTAGATTATTATAACTCATTTATATATATACAAGGAATGCATGTCTTTACACGTATTGGTAGATTTTTATAAAGTTGGCATGAGGTATCAACAGTTGCTTACAATTCTTGAGGAATGGCAGTAACAGTCAACACGCTGCAGTTAGATACGACTAGACTAGCCAGGAGCGATATGAGGTAGCCGAATGGAGAACAACGACGAACTGGAACCCAGTAGCAAATATAAACAAGGTTCTGCGATGTAAAACCCTTCAAATAAATGCTTCGGTTGTATTTTTTTTATTAAACTATAAAATATAAGAGGAGGATATCATTAGGTTAAATGAAATGAACTGGATTAACATGTTAATTTTTTATTCCATATGGACCCACAAATATTTCAAAGTACTTGATTTCAAGTGAAAACTGAAATATTTAATATATTAATATTTGTCATATCCGTTGTTTGTAATTATAGTTAACAATGATGTCACACCATTAAAAATTATTTCGGTTTAATAGCTACCAGTTGTTCCTCATAACTTTCAGAGCTGAGTTCTTCTCCCCGCACACTTTTTTAAGTTGTCAGGTGAGATGATGAAGGAACTTTCTAAGATCGGTGAAAGAATCTGAAACAAGAGGAAAAATTAAAATTGTCATAAGCTGCAAGTCAACTTTGCTAATTTAAGTTCCTTACGTATAGCAACATAGGGCGTATAGATATTCCATTAGATTCCGGAACACCGTAGACTTTGATGGTATCCAGTTCCCATTCAAATCCATGCCACTCACCAAGTCACCTACAATAACGCTTCCAATTGGCTGAACTGGGTAGATGTTTTGCAACTTTCCAGCGACCAGGTAATGTTTCAACGGAATTGGTGTTATTGGATATTCAACAATGTGATGTTTAGATTAGAATTTTTGGTTCCATCATTTCCATGAACTTGCAGCATTTTGTGGAGATAAGACGGATTTTTAAGTCGAAATGATAGGAGTCCTTTCCAACCACATAATTGTTGAAAGATGACTGGCT
>LJIJ01002520.1:0-26174 GCA_001718145.1 Orchesella cincta
CGACTGGATTTCCCAAATCGTTGCTAGAAGTTATGAATGGTGCGAGTATTGCTGATAACCTACAACAATCTTTTGAACCATAATAACAAACCCCACATCTCGCCCGCTTTTTCCAGACGCAGTGTTGCTGCGGAATCTGCATAGGTTAATTATATTCATTTGACCGTACGTTTGTCTGCGCTTGGTCAGCGTTATGTAGATTAGCTTAATTGGAGTTGAAAGGAAAACTCATGTTCTTTTTCTTTTTGGTTCTTACTTTTACACTATTTTCTTGTATTTACGGGGACTGATAAGGAACGTGTTCCTAATCCGTCCTTTGTTAGCTTGTAAGATTTGCATGATATTCTTGAACTTTGACATATTAGAATGTATGTAGATTGATTCTTCTTTTGTTCTCGTTGGTATAAAAAGGCACCCAACTCTGTGTTGGGTATTCACTTTCGGTTTGCTCGTTGAGTTGTGAGCACGAAAGAAGAGTCAAACTCTACTGGTGTTTGTCTTGGCTGAAAGTATGCAATAAACAGTAGAATTTGGAAACCTTGTTGTTTTGTTTCTTATTTTGTTTTAGGACTTTGTTCGTTTTGCTTCATTCCCAGAGAAATAAGAACATTGACTTTCACTTCCGGGAAAGCTTCCCGTTTCGTTCCTACTTTGAATTAGAAATCATTCTGAAGGGAACATTGTCGTTTCGGAGCATTTGCATTGTGCTCAGTTCGGTTTCAGATTCCTCCTGCCCGGAGGTGGTCCTTCGTTTTGAGCTTTTGAAACCCCTGTACGAATTGTTGCCGATAGAGTTTGATCGAAGGTTCTATTTTGGCGTCTACACGCAGATAAATGGCCTCCAACTCAAACGTCGCTACAAATTAAGTGATGATGAGGATGACTATTGTATTTTGATATGTATAACATCTTCTACAATTTCCTGGTTTTTAGTCCCTAACTCCATACTTAATGTGGAAGCGAATGTGAATTTTTGTTATCTGGGGATGAGGAAATCCAACCCTTAATTCAGTCATTATAACGATAGTTTAATGTTTGTATAATTTGATTGTAGAACCTGAACCTGGTAAGATTTTGTCAGTACATACTTATTTGGGATTACGTTTCATTTTCATAGTAATTAAGATTCTGACCATTCGGCTAAACAAGCAAGATGTTTTTTTCTAGAATACATTTATTTTATATGTAAATATTTTTCGTTTAAGTATGTACACTGTTTTACGTTTCATTTAAGCCGAGTTCCGATAGTCATTATGTTTCCATAGGGAATTGGTTTAGTTTTAGATTGACGAAAAATTCCGAAAAATATTATTCCTTTGTATGTGTATAATGTATATTAAGAAAATTCTAATAAAGCAAAAAAAAGATTGAAATTTCAAGCATAAAAGTACGTTACAGACGCGCAACTTTCACTTCTAATTAATTTAAGTTAGTTTGGAAGTTTTTATGTACTAACTGGTTGTTGGCAGAAATCATAAATCTTGTTGTTTCTTATAACAAGCATTTTTGAAGTGACGACAGAGAAGTGTACTTCATTTTTTCATATTTTTTGTCTAGTTCATTCGGAATTCTTTTTTCGTATTACGTTATGTGCGTCGATGAAAAAGCATCTATTTAATCCATTTCAGTTTTTATTTTAAATGTGTTATTGTAGATTGTATTTACTTTTAACATTTACGTTTCAAATAAAACTACATCCAAATATAACAGTGTTTTAAGTCACAATAATGATATTTCCGATTACGTAGAATCTATTTTACATTATATGCAAGATTTGGTGAACTATTGGTACGTATTTGCATTAAATTGAATCCTAGACGTAAAAATAAGCGCGTCTAACTAATGAAAACGGTATGTTCCATACAACTTCTTTATTTGCAAAATCAAACACACACAACTACGTTAAAAATGTACATAATGTTTTTAACTTATGACTGATCACAGCCGCAATTTAATGGGAGCTTTGACCGAAGTTATACCTGCCTTCATTTTTAGTTACATTAAAACATTAACATAACAGTTATGTTATGTGTTAGGACAGTTCTGTCCTAATTTTTAGTTCTATATTACATTGTGAATGCGCACTCAAATATATCACTACCAAATGAATATTTCATTGTAATATAACCAAAACAAGCTGCCACCACAGTTCATTTTATTCTAACCACTGCAGAATTTTTGTGGAAGTAATTTCATACTTTGTGGTGTTTTTTATCTTTGTACTACTCATAAAACTATATTCTGTATATGTAAACCATGACTAAATATCAATAAATATCACCTTATCTATTTATTTTATGAGGTAGATTTAGTCAGAAATTGTAAGGTATTCAAACTAAATTAAATTCTACTTGTAAAAACAAGTACCACTAAATCAAGACTACACTTTGTGGTTGTTTATAATATTTACAAAATTAAACACTATACAGTACAACATTAACATTATTTACGGAATGTTTACATAACAAACAACATAAAAATTTGATTTGAACTTTGGCAGCTCATCTATGTATCTAACTATCGTAATGTATATTACATCCTTATTCATGTCATCATTCGTATATATATTTATATATATGATATACGTTTTGATTAGAATATAATACAAGAATCTATCCTAATCAAAACAATATTCAATGGTAATAATTTTAAACAAAGATAATTAATCGTGATATTTATAAAGAATTATCAAGAAGCAAGTATTCAATTGAATGTATTTAAAAACATATTATCCTTATTACCATTATTTAGTGTTATTTTTTTAAACAGACAAATAAACAATAACTCAATCCAAAACCGATCTATAATTATCATCATCATGAGCACTTCAGAATCAGCAGCATTCTCGTATTCTCTTGCTTATTCAAAGGCTCATATACAAACATATAAGCTTAGCTGCCACACCGTTCGATTTGATTTCTATTACTTTCGTTTTAGCAACTAGATAAATAAATAATTGCACCTACAGGCTACTTTACATAAATTTTCATTTAAAAAACCAAAATTGTTGACACAACCGTAGCTTGTTACTACAGTACACATGACATTAAGTTCTGAAGCATACGGTGGAGTCTTTATCTCATAGTCCTCTTAGTTATTGATTTGAACTAGAATCATAAGGATTAAATATTTTTTTAGTCAAATGCTTTTAAACTGACAAAGTGAAGTGCACAAAACTGAATCACCTTGAAAATATTATTAATACGGCCTAATTGACTAAGGAAGATCGACTTACGTACCATGATTATTGGTGGCTCTGTTCATGAACACAATTTTGAGGTGTGCAGTCCCGGATTATGCTTTCTCTTTTGTTGCATCTGAAGCAGAGCTTTCATTTTGGATTCCATAGCCATTTACGACGATTCACGCAATGATGTCGTCTTTCTTTCCCAGCTTCAGCCAGCTCCTTTTTAATCAGGCAGCCTCAGCAAAATGTGTAGATAGTTGTTCGTACCCGAAAAATGTTGCTTTTTATATGTATTTATCATATTACCATGGGTCTTAAACCTTACGTGGCAGAGTGGCAGTGCCACGAGAACACCTGGGCCTGAACCCGAATTTTAGGAGAACGTTTTATTTTTGGTGCCGTCAGGCGCCAAAAAAGTAAACCTGGTCAAAATGAATAAAATATAACCACAAAAAAGTTGTTGTCTTAAATAACCACGTAAGGAGAACAAAAGAATTTGCATTCTCTTAGGTAATTCCAGGAGGAGAATAAAAAACAGTTTTCTCTTAGGTAATCCCAGGAGGAGAACAAAAAACTGTGTTCTCTTATGTGATTTCGTGAGGGGAACAAAATAGTTGTGGTTTTCTTAAGTAATCCCACGAGGAGAACAAAGTGGTGCTCTCTTAAGTAATCCCACGAGACGAACAAAGTGGTGTTCTCTTACGTAATTTCATGAGGAGAACAAAGTGGTGTTCTCTTAAGTGATTTCATGAGGAGAACAAAGTGGTGTTCTCTTAAAAAATTTCATGAGACGAACAAATAAATTTGTGTTCTCTTAGATAATCTCGTGAGGAAAAACAAAATAGATAATGTTCTCTTAAAAACACTGATAGGGCAAACAAAATAGTTGGTGCTCTTTAAGTAATCTCTTACCGAGAACCAAATAATGCGTATCTTTTAAATTACCTAATAAGAATAACCAAATATTTTGTATTTTATTTAATAATCTTATAACGAGAACCAAATTAACCAAGCATATGTTTTGTTAGTGTTTCATTAAACTCCTTGTATTGGGTTATAATATCTTAATCTGTAAAATATTCCTCAAGATAGCCATCTGCTTTTGCATATTTACTGTACAGAAGGATGTCAATTATTGGTAGTTCATTTTCACTGAGCAGACAGAGCTTTTCCATTGAGGATAAGTTTTCACATAGGAGTAAAATATTCTCAGAAGTCCCGAGAATTTAATGAATAATTTTACACCAACCAATTCGGTAGTTATAATCAACCGGAAATTAAATAATTTGTAACACTTGTCTTTATGAAATGATCTAGTTATGGATTAATTTCTACAAATGTGTATGTTTACTGTTACTGAAGAATTGAATTACAACAACATTAAAGTCAAATGATAAACTACCTTTGCGGCGTCCATATTTGCAAATCCGTAAGAAGTCTATGCATTCATTTTCATATGAATATGCGATGAAAATTAACCATTTTGAACTTACAAAAGCAGAAAAGAATTTAAAACGCATATTTTCCGTCTCTACGGTCCTGAAACTCGCGAAAATGTAAGGAGAACACTTTGATGAAAACATAGTATGCCACGAGAACACTTGTAAGGTTTAAGACCCATGCATATTACCCCAATGCCAATGACACTGAATTTTCCCTTCCCGTCGTCCTTCGTTGCACCAATCTCCGGTATTCATTTAGAGGTAAGAAGTCTCCACTTCTTTGACAGTGCACAATAATCGAGCCACCGCAACAATACCACCTGCAGTGATTATTGGATGATACTAAAGAAATTTTTCCCGTTCCACACAGTAGTCCAGGCCATAGTAAAGCCCGTTCGTACTTCGTCGCTGGAGTTGAACTAAATGATTTCTAGTAAAGATAACATACATTAACAATCCTGTGAATTATTTATGGACACAGTAGACTAATACTGGAAATATTTACTTCAGCTATTAAGTTGTTTGAGTCAAATGATCTTTGTAGCTTAGCTTTATAGCAACCCCTTTTAAAAAACTTAAAAACTTTGAATAACTCACCAAACATTTTTATGGGAGAAATACGAATTACCTTAATCAATAATATTCATTCTGGAGTTTAGCACGATTTCCCCTCGGTCTTGCATCCACCACCTGCCCCTACTTCCCTTTCATTTCGTTTTCACACCATCGAACCCAAATAAAACAACTTTCCACTTGAATACAAGTGAGTTTTCTCCTGTTGTCTCGTCCTTTATCATACCAAGAACCACTGCAAACACATTAGAATTACAAATACATAAAGTTGGGACCCATGCTAATATCTTCAAACACAATATTAATATTTAAATATCAGATTCATTATGTAGCCAGAGGACCATGTAGCCTGAAAATATTGTATACATTATAATAGGGCGAAAGACAGTTTTTTTTATTTTGTCCACTCCACGTCTTCTACGGCATGCATTTAAGTGGCCCATAAAGCAATTTAGCCACCCAATCAAAAAAAAATTCCAGTAAGACCACGATTCGTTGTTTCTTTAATCTTCAATCGCCAACCTGTAAAGCTTAATTCGAGTGTTTCTCATACAATTTGGTTGAGCTGGGTATGAAACATCCAGATGCATCTGGTTGTTCTAGTGTAGACCAAGAAGTTCTCATCCTTCTTCACTGAAATTACACAAAATAAAGTTTTTGATAAGTGTATTACCTTGCTACAGTGACAAATTGACGCATAAGACCATGAGGATGACCAAGAAATTGACTTAAAATTAAATAGCAAAACATAAAACTCACCTGTACTGTATCTTTTCAAGGGACGTTCACTAGTTAACATGCGCCTGATTTCGAAACCACCCGTACACATGTGTTTGATAGAAGCATTGACTGCAGGAAATTCTTCGTTGCCTCATTTTTGTACTGCGGAATGGTCTTGAGCATCACAGTAAGCATTACTTAAATCAAAAAATGTCATAATATAATACCTTTCCAGCTCTTTTAGGTTATGTATCGTCAATACAATGATGAAAATTCAAAACCAGCTATTCGCATTATATCCTAGTTTCTCGTGGCCGGAGAACAGTCTACATCTTACTGCTGGTTGGCAACTGCCGACTTGGTGCAACTTCCCCAAAGGTCATTTTGCTCCCAGACCGGTTTTTCACCCAATACCACTTCGTCCCGTGCAACATGCTCCCTCGGGGACTTACTCCCAATACAATTTTTCCCCCATACTTCAGGTTTAGCATACTTATGTTGTATACCGGAATTCTAATGTGTTGTAATGACGTAGTTTTTTAGAGCAATAATTTTCAGTGTTTATACGTTGTCCGATTCAATGACCATTAAGTTTTATTCCGAGGTATTAAGTGCCGTGCATTTCAGTGCATGAAGAACGATGGAATGATATTACGTTTATGCTTTTGTAATTTGTTCTTAAAAATTGAAACCGAAATTAAAATCTTGCATTGTGGTTTATGCGTATCATAAATACGATTTATACATTTATAAGAGTTTTGATAAATTTATTACATTGATTTGTAAGATAATACAAGATAATAATAATAAAAAGCGGTCATCTTATTTCTATAGGTACTCAGTTTTTCAAGTATTAATATCAATATTTTTACATAACACAATCATCAACCTAACTACGTTAAATAATAAATCTATATACCTTTGTTGTACTTAGCGTGTCATATGTGTGTATATTTAAATCAAATTTCCAAATAAATTTTTCTGCTACACTCTAAAAATTAAGACAACTGGCGTTTACCCACCTAAAAATATAATGTACGTTATGTGCAAAATGGAACTAATGTAATATATTTCACCTGTATTTGTATCATTAACTCGTTGTTCGATAATTGACTATTATTTCAAAAATTTTGGAACCCATATTAGGTATATTAGCTTCAATCTTATGAATATAACAACGAATGGAGTGGTGAATGTAAATTTTTTGCATTCATTCATACACCCACATTATATTTACCTACAGTTTTGCTTACCTTATGCATTTTTAGGTTGCCTTTGCGTAAAACCTGATACATTTTGACATACAAAAAATAAATTCATGTGTACAAACTGGTGCTATTAGTAATAAAACTTTACAATGTATGTTAACTTTCTTTCGGTGTTTTAGCCTAAAATCTTGCATAACGACAAAAATGTATTGCAAAGTCTTCCTAAATTATTGGGTTTACTGATGATACTTTTCTGGACACTCTGTTCAACACAAGCCTGATGTTTTATAGTAAATGTAAAACAACGGTTGCATGTAGATAGTTAATAAATACCTTTTACCAACTCAAATTACTATGTATGCCGATTGCATTTATTACCTGTAATAAATAAATTAAAGTAAGTCTGGCAGTATTTTATCATGAGTGATAACCAGCCGTGGAACTTAAGTACACATCTAGCCTCCTTTTCACTACCTTTCACTATCATGATTGTAGAAACCTACTTACATTTGTATATTTATGCTATCAAATAGCTCGTTTAAGCAAACCAGCTGCCAGAGCGGAGAGTGGAAACGTTAGAAACGAAACTTCAAAGAGAAACGCTCGGAGAACATATATTTGTATGTGTGCAAAACGCTAATACCCACTTAAAGCCAATTGATTGGAGAGATTGAATTGACACAAAAATTAACTTATGAGCAAACTGAGATTTTTCATACGCTTACTAGTACCTTTAGTTAAAACGCATTTCAACTTTAACTCCCTAAGCACTCTCAACATACATGGCAGAAGAATATTGCGCATTTTTCGTTCAATCAAAAAGCTGATGGCAATATTTTTAGTATATCATCTTAGATTAATAGCTACCGTTATTAACGTAAGAGGCAAATTGTTCGTGGTTTAGCCTAGAAGAAGAACAGAAGAAAATGATTTAAGTTCTGCAAATATATAAGACAATTGATAGCCCCTGGATATCAGATTTTCTCTGACGACTTCAAAATTTAAATCCTGTAAAATTCTTGTTGAATACTAGTCAAAATCTTTGAAACGACGTTTAGTATGACATCCAGCCTTATGCTCTTTTCATCATCTATTTATCTATTCTATTACCATACATGCTATCTGTATGCAGCCTCTTCGATTTGCACGTATGCTTTTAAAGTAATATATTGCATTGTAGCAATATATGTGCGTACATGACATGAAACATCAAATCTTTCTCAGTAGTCAACTTTGTCCACTACATATATTTGACATGTGCGGTTTATTCTTAGCGACACTATTGCCAATATGCTGAATGACTTCAGAGAGCAAAAGTACAAAGTACAATAATAGGTAGAGTCTTTTAAAATACGTAATTAATAAACCTACTTACGTCTACACTTAAGTACCGTTGTGCATAACTTAACACCACATGTGCGGAGAAGATCCCAGTGTTTTGATTTAACCGTATTTCATTGAGTAAAGGGCTGGCGCGCAGCTCGAGCATTCATAAAAGATAAAAATAGATATAAAAAAGGAATGGTTTCTATTTCTCGACCCTTTGCTTTTCTGAAATTTTTTGACCTTTTTGAAAGGGTGAGCTGCGCTTTATTCGATGAAATGGAGCTAAATCAAAATCCGCGATGTGTGTTTTGACGTAGCCGAACCAAACTCCAGCGTGTTCTGCATATGCTAAAGATTTCATGTGGTAAGCTGATTATCGATGGGAGTGGATATATGACTCTGCATAATATTTTCCTAAGGAACAAGACGGTGGACAAGCACAATTTGTCAGTGAGTAAAGATGAATCAAACAATCCATCAGTACAGAATTAATGCAATAGACAGAGAGAAATACTACTTTGTATTTCCGCCCTAGACCTAAATAAACTCGTATATGCATACTCGAAGCTTAGGTACTACTAGTTACTACATATGAATTGATGTCTCACATAAAAAATAACCTGACTGATTCTAAAGCTGAAGTAGAATCTCGAAAACGAATGCATGACCAAAACTGAGTGTGGTTAGAGAATCTCTCTTGAGTTATCAAATACCATCCATGCATTAAAAGTAACCTTAAATATATTCAATAATTGGTTGGCTCAGACCATTAAAGAAAGTAAGATTTGAAATCGTCGTAATCAACTTTTAACTTTTAATCGATGTGATTTTTTATAAAGCGCATAACCTAACTGTAGTGGGTCCTTCAATCCTATGCGCGGCTGCCTGTCTAGGAACTTCTGTGATGGGTTCTGCTAGCATGATGGTTTGGGAAACTGATGTTACCTGTTACCATGATTAAAACTCTTCCGAAATCAGGTTTACAAATCAACGCTAATGAGATCAAGATAATAGTTACCACCTGCAATATGCAAACGACATACCTTGTTATTTACTGAGGCTTTGATACACTCGTCTTTAATCGATGTTGTACAGCACAGTTGCATCGAAAATAGCCAAATGACGTGGGTGCAAAAATAACTACAACAACCATGAGCTACTTAATTTACGGCGATTTTCCGTACAGTTATATTTTCCGTATCTCCCGCACAGTTTACTAAACCTTTAAAAAATTATATTAGCTACAAACTATGGATGAAGCCATGGCATTTAGAAATATGTGTAACTGAGAAAATATATTTTACACGATTTTTAATCGATACGACTGTGTCTCGTATCGATCGTATTGTTCTCTATTTTTCTGTGAATTGCCGTTGAATCCGCGCTACAATTGATTGGCAACTACGCTTTGCAGATTCTGAGAACACAAAAACGGAAAACCGAAGCAGAAAACGGGTCAATTATCGCGACTTGTGTTTAAAGGAGATGTTTCCTTTCTGTCGAGGATGTCGGGAGAACGTCGATAAGCTCTGGAATTTCAAAAAAAAATTGAATAACATCGAAAAGATGATAATTGGAACCGTGAACGACATTAAGAAGAAGGTGGCAGATGGGGAGATGCACGAGCACCGAATCAAGAAGCCGAAGCATCCGCCTGTGATTGAAGCAGTGAGAAGAAAATTTATGCGACTGATTTAGCATTTAATATCTTTCAAAGGACATATTTACATTATATGACTTTGGCAAATTCGTTAGAAGAAATATTGCAATTTTTCGAATCATTGGTGAACTTGACCGGCAATTATATTAAGTCAACTCGCCACATGAGGAACAAATTCGGTCCGAAGTTTGGTTAGATTCGAAATAATTCGAACCATGGCACTATGTCGTAGGTTGGCTTATTTGCGTAAAACTTCGGAATTCGAACTTGCATTCTGCCAAAATGCCAAGTTGTTCAAGTGCCACATTTCGTTTATGTCCAATAATGGCTAAAACATAGTGGGATTGGTTTTATTTAATGAAAATAAATTTAATAGTAGCATTGTAAATGGATAAATCAACAATTTTAGGCATTTAAGGTTTTTTTTAACGTTTGCTATATTTGAGCAACTTGGCATTTGACTCCAAATTCTGAAGTTCTGCGCAAAGGTACCGCATAACTGAAATAGCCATTTTCTAACTAAAGTACGCCAGCTTGTTGGCCTTGCTTTCACTAAGCGATGCAGCTGCGTATAATGTTCACGGAAAAACTTGTATTAAAAAAGAGCATAAAATTGAACGTCTTCTCGCATATACCAAGGTCTACGTCAAAATTATCACATTGTAAAGGGTTTTCGATAGCTGCATCAGAATACTCAAATTATATATCGGAAGTCGGAAACCATAGTTAAAAGTTAAATTGCATAGTTTTTCAATTTTAAATTTGTTTGAGCTCGTTTTGCCTCTGTCGTCAAATAAGCCAATCTACGACATTTTGCATGGTTCAAGTGAACCAAAAAGTTACATGTGTGGTCAGTATCAATACACGTAAGCATAAGTCAAGTGCAATGTAAAAAGGCGCTGAAAAATATGGTGATGACAGTTTTCCCAAAAACTAACTTTCTGAATTACTATGAACGTAATTTAGCCGCGCGCACGGTCGACAGGTCAAGGCAAGCCAGCTAAGTATGAAAAAACTGTTTATAGTTTATTATCGTGTTCAAAAACCAGCGTTCACGATTAAATTCCCTTTCTGACAAACATTTCTGTATCCCGTAAAGCAAATGCAATCCCCAACTAATTATGTAGTATGCACTGTTAGTGATTATTCAAATTTTTGATATTATATATATCTCATCTTATATATTATATATTTTATAATTATAGTTTCAGATTATTTTTGTAAAATTTTTGTAAAATCTTTAAGGATTTAACTGACATACCTTTATCATAAAAAACCATTACTGAAATATTCCGGCAAAGCTCACTTCAACAAGCTGTTCAAATCGTATAGTTACCAGTAGCAATTTCACTAGTTCTACCTAACGTTCTAAGTGTAACGATTGCTACATCCACATTTTTAAAATTCTCATTCATTCTCATTCATAAAATTCATCATTGTGTCCTTCAAGGCGAGTGGTTGTGTTTTGCTGCAGCAGAAAGACAAACATTATCCATACCGTATACCCAAAAAAAAATTTCCCCGTACGTACAACATACTTTCCACCTTACATACAGTGTACATACACGTTAGACGTGATTGTGTGTACAAGTGGTTTACTACGACAAACATGGGAATTGGCCACTCTCCATCAAAAAACGACAACAATGCTATGGATATTTTTGAATTGTATTTTTGAAACCGAATTCAAACCAACATTTGATACGAATTGTTAATAATATATGCCATTTAATTCCTGCATAAATGCGAACAGTTGCTAGTGAGTTAAAGCATTTGTCCTAATTCGAAATATTTATACTTACTTCCTATTCCTATTTTATTTCAGGGTTGAATATTTAATGTAATTTGCAAAAGCTGAGCCTAAGCCGGAGAGTTAAACTACAGTAAAATACGCACTGTTTTGTGATCACTTACACTAGCGTCGTTTATAAATTTTATTGTGCATCTATATCGTTTTCCTAAATAATATCCATACCGCGATTCTGTAGTGCTGACTAATTTGTAATATATCTGACTGCGTTTTTGACTGCACAAAAAAATGTGATACATAATGAAACTAAATTATGGGCCAGTACTTGAAAAATTATAGCAAATAACTTAATCTACATAAACTGACATAAAATTACATTAAAATTTCCACCAAACTTTTGTAACGTGCTACTCAATGAATATCATCTCAACTACAGTGAGAATTTATGTAACTTTATGAAAATTTAAAAAAGATTGGATTAAAATAAATGTAAATTATGTGTGCAATAGGCAATGCCAATATCTAACGAGTAGTTTCATGAAAAATTCTAACAAAATTTTAAAGCTTAAATTGGATTCGTGAAATTGTTTTTCAGAGCACTGGTGTAATAAAATACTACCTTGTATCTTTTAAATCCTATTACTTGAGAAAACCATTAGGATCTGTGGTAATTAGCACGGATCCTTCATCAGGTTTATCATTTTAACAGAAATATACAACAAACACAATGACACGCTAAGTACGGGTCCTTAATTTTATTTACTAAATTATCCTTACTAAATTCTAAATTTTAAAACTAACTTGAAACTTAACTTAAATGTTGTTGACAAGGCCCAAACGCTGACACCAAAGGAGTATTGTTTTGCTTCTGTACACTGCAGGTAGACAATATGATCCACAAAGTAGGCAGCTGAAAAAGCAAGAAATTAATGTGTAAGAGTTTTTCCTCTGCATGAAATGCATGATTATTCACAGCACATTTGATAAACATAGTGCTGATACAATGTATTCATATATATTAACGGCAATACGCATGTGCATTTGTTTTGCAGTGATACAAATAACGTAACCTAACGGTTTTTTATCACTGCAAAACAAATGCGCATCCTTTGTTGACATTGTTCAGTTAAGACTACGCAAATATCACTACTAGTTATTACTTTTAAAAGCAAAAAGATTTTTGAGTATCTTACCTTATTTTTATTGCCCAACATCCTTTAAAATAGGACATCCTAACATCCTTTCACGGGAAGTAGAAAGGTTAAATGACTAAACGGATGATGAGCTCGGTGTTGTTTGGGTTATATATCTGCAATACCTAGGTAGTAGAACAAATGCGGTTAAAATTACGCAACATATTGATTTAAATTTCTAGTCGTTTGGAAAATTTTCGGATGCCCGGGCATGCGAGGTTTACAATGCTGAAACGAGTCTACTGTAGTTCAAAGTTTTCGTTTTCACAATTTTAATGACCAGGGTGTTTAATCTAGGGGTTAACTTTTAAAATGAAAATTATAGTGGAAAAATTTGTGCAAGTATAAAAGAATTTCGCCGTTTCCAATAGGTTATACTATAATGGGTGGCTATAAAAATTTTATGGGCAAATTCTCTTATATTCTCATTTTGTGTTTACTTGTATCCAAATGATTCATGCTTATGTTTTAGCATTTCAAGAAACCAATTACTAGACATTGAAAGAAATTCTGAAAGTGATAAATTGATGGAAATTGGGATTAAATTTTAAACCGAGTCATGTAAATGGGAATGAGTGAGCGGTGTCTGAAGCATTTAATTTAAAACTATTAGGTTTTAAAAAGCGATAATTACTTACGTATCGATGTGGGATGAATTCATAAGACATGTGCATCTTGCGTACAAGAAGTGGATTTACAGTTGTGTCACTACTGCACAGCTATACAAACATAGGTAAATAAAGAATGTTCTTGAATTATTTCTCGTAGGTTGAGCATTTTAACCTCTAGATGTAGGTGGTACTTTCATGTTCATCATGTTCATCTTTGATCTAGAATAATTTAATTCTAATAGCTAAAATTCTTACAACTTTAGGCTGGTGAAACTGTAAATCAGATTTAATTTGCTTACCCTCTGCTTTCAATGCCGACTAATATTAAATTGCAACGCCAATCCACATATTGTTTTCTGAATTTTAGTTATTCATTCTTCGAAAATGTTAAAAGTGTACGAAACAGGAAAAACTGAGGTTCTGCCATGAATTGTGAACTTTGATTTCAAAACTCATTGACTAACACTAAATGGTAATTTTCAGCATATAAATGTCGTAGTTGACAAAACAACAACTTCACAGCAAGGAATTCTACTCTTAGACAAGCTGCATAATGTTTCAGCAAAAAGTATAAGTTCAAGACTATGAATAAAACCAATATCATCACGCTGCCCCATGACCCTATGTTCACTACACGTAGTTTCTAGCTTGATTAGTACCAGTGATTGGGTTGTAAATCGAAGTTTAACATATAAGGGAAATTGGTAGCATTTAAAAATTTGAATGATGATTATCTTTGATTCTTACCATTAAATGAGAATTGTAAGCTCATCTTGCAGACCACTGTGTTGATACTGAATAACATATTATCATGTCATCGAATATTGTGTGGTGCTAATCATACAATACAAAAGAAACAGTAAATTATAGACTTTTTGTGGAGACGTTTGTCACAGCTACCTTTGGTAAAGACCGTTTTGTATCAAAGCGTTATCAGTGATGGCAGATGCGTTTCATACTTCAACTCGTAATGGTTTGAGTAATTTGTAAATGAAAATCACAAACGCTGCCACTAACCCTTCTTGCGATAAGTCCTACTACAATCAGAAAAACAGTTTTTAATTGCAATAAAATGAACAACAAATATTGCACGAATTCTCGTAATTTCCAAATTAGGGGAATGCACCAGGCCCCGCAGTTCTGGCACAATAATAAGCTGAATTCAAACAGCAGACCCAATGAAAGATCACTGAGAAAGAGCAGTGGTTTTATGAAGTACATTTATATACATTTGGCATTCCAAGATGATTTGATGCTTCACATGCAGATGGAACTGCACAATCGATCATATATATATGACCAGCAACGGAACGAGTTGAAGTTTGAGTAAAGCACGGCCGTATTCTCTGCCAACACTAAAAATTACAAAATGTAAAAACTATTTTACCATGAGCATTTTCCTATCTTGTCCATTTCCCTTGTCCAGATTGAGTTACAGCTCATTGAGCAGTAAAATGGCTTGAAGTTTCTTCTGAAGCACTTGCCAAGTTCACAAAATCTCTTCAAAAATACTTTGAGTGCACTTAAATACGAATTCAACGGATTTTTTCAAATGCAGCGTAAATTAGATATATGCTCATTCTTAAAAAACCTTCTAAAACCAGCTAGAGGTTTAGGAGGTTTATGTTGCTACGGTTAGCTCAATGAAAATAAGAACAGAAACGAGCAGAATCAGCTCAAGATCATGACTGGAATAAAGCTCACAATTGTGAATTGATTTGGCCGTTCCTTCTGAGAAGACTTTGCAGGCGAGTAACGTGTGCGAATCTTATTGGTGGATAAGTCGGGTGGTGTGATAGCAATTTAGCAACGGAGAAATAGAATCTTAAGACTGCTGGATGCTGTGGAAGAAATCGGCTCTGGTTCTTTATCAACTATATCCTTGCTTGCATACAAAAAGCACTGCACTACCACCACACCCGCTCTCAGTCTCGTGATACTCTACTACATACAGAATGGACTGACTGAAATCCCTTATACTTTTGGTACAGAATCATACATGCATTTTTATTTAAACATAAGAGCTCGCAGAATATTTACTCATACCTATCCCTTATGATTGCTTGGTGTGAACACAACTACCCCTCTTTGTAAAGCAAATCTTGATGCTTTACTTCCAAATGAATCCTAATTTTTGTCATTGGCAGGGGAGGAAGGAACACTGCGGAAAAAAGGGGTGCTGTTATTGTTCTCACCATGCTTCAAAGACTGAATCTCGAGCACGCAAATATGTATTACTTCATTCTCATTTTTATGCTACTAATCTGGTTGTCAATACTAGATAAAGTTAGAGGAACAAGTGTGAGTCACATCGTTCCATTTTCTGATACATCTACTTTGTTGAATGAAAATTTTTTGCTGGTAATTCCGAATATTCCAAGGCTGGTTCGAATATTAATTGTAAAAGTCTTGGACATTTGAAGTCATAGAATACTTAAATGCAAACTGAAACAAATTATAAACTCTAAAGATGAGAAATGTGAAGAAAAACAAGAAAGCAAGTACAGATTTTCTGTAGTGTTAGCCTGAATATCTTGAGCTGGAGCATGTTAACATATATTTGGTTACGAATGATAATGATATGACACGACGAAGGAAGGGGAGCAAAATCCTGCTTGAAGTAGTTTTGTGCAACATATTGATACATTATGGACTAGCCTCTACTGGTTGTACATCTTCACTAAGCATTTACGTTTTATTACTGCTATACTCATTGAGTTGATGGAAGCTGAGTTGTACCATTTCGCTGAAAGGATGTTTCTTATATTGCCTGATATGAGCTGTGTTTCTTTACATGGGAATGTGAAACATTTGTTCGTGTTTTATAGGAATTATTCATCCGAGTTTTTCAGAAAACTGGAAAGAGCAGTAATAATTTTCAAGAAAAAGTTCGATACAACATTTCCGGCATTTATAATGCTTACTAGTTATCATAAATGCGATGAAAATGTTCATGACAACAATAAACCTGTGGTCATGTTGAGATGTGCTTTGTTCGTACAAACTTTAAAGTAGCTGGTAGAGCTTTGTTTCCGTATTTTAATGAGAATTTAAGGAAAAAGTATTTCGTAATAATTGTCTTAAACTGATTTTCGCTTCTCTCTGCTATGGATTTTCCAGTACAAGGCTAGAGTTTCAGCTACTAGAGAAACACCCCAATGCATAAATGTAAGCTAAATTAGGCATACACTCATTGACTCCTCTCTCTCTAATACATGCTACAATAAGCTTCATATCACTCCATCTCTTCCTCATTTACAAATATATAAATGACGTAAGCCTAAAAATACGTGCCAATAAGTATGAGATGAATTGAACCAAGAAGGGGTTACGACTGAAAAATATCTTAATTGGAAATGAAAACCTCGACGATTATGCTTGTTTTTCAAGCATAATATACTCCGCTACATATATAAGCTTTACTCCAGTATGTGTCCTTGGAACTTCTGTGGAACCGAGCTTCCCCATAAAACTTGCATTGACTCTCCATGCCTTTCTGCTGTGAAGCTGCCCATTTAGTTATGCAAGTTTCCTCGTGTTTGAATCTGTTTTCCTGCATCAGCACGGAGGGCGGAAAGGTAGCAGCAGCCTCTGAAAAGGCATAAAGTTTTGGAATGTAGTAAGTGCAAAAATGCATATAATCTCAACCCCCCGCTCCCATTTTTGCGAACGGATCAAAATTCACACAATTTGTGACAGCATTAAGGTTAAAACAAAAAGAACCCGAGATGGAAATTGAATATTTTGTATTTATTGAGTTCTATATAATTCAAGATATATTAACTATTTATTATGAAAGAGTCCGTTTTCTAATGAAAAATATTTTAAATGGAATTCTGCTTGTCCAGGAAAATTATCGAACATAATATGGATTCGATTGTTCTGATTGAGAAATAAATAAGTTATTTGTCAGCTTTCTTCAATTCCTGTCGACTGAAATTGGTTTGTGTGTATAATGAATCCGTGATGATTTTTGTTATCCAGTACGTTAGTTGTTGAACAGTGCATTGGTTTACTATTTTATTGTCTGACATACACGCAATGTTTTGATTTGTGGTGCTATTCTATGGTACTAATGCGTAACTTCATCTTGTTGCATTTTTCCTACTGCCATGAATCAAAATGTGTGAGCATGATCAAGAGCAGTAAAGAAATATGATTTTATAAAAATGCAGTCGTTATTCTTGTCTCCCCCTCTCCATCTACAATGACAAAACATGCAGAACAAAAATCACAGGTCTCACAGCAAATGCATGCAGTTCTACATGGTTGTATTCCCTGACAAAATCAGAGTTGGATTTGCACTTGCTCATTACCAACAGTCACATTCCTCCCATTCTTTGTCAACTGTAGCCTTGCTTGAATACATAAAGCGTTGCCACTCCACCACACCCGCTCTTGTGATACTCTACTATATTCAGGACGGACGAATCCATTTTATTTTTGGAACAGAATCATACATGCATTGTTATTAAAATATACAACAGCTCGCAGAAAATTTAATTGTGCTTACTTTCTATGAGTGCTTGGTGTGAATACAGCTGCCCCTCTTCGTTGTGCGATTCTCGATGCTTTGCTTGCAAATTAATCCTGATTTTTGTCACTGATAGGGGAGGAAAGAACGCTGCTTTAAAAGACTGAAACTCGAGTACGCAAATATGTATGACTTCATTCTCATTTTTGATGCTGGTAATCTGGTAGAGTTGGGTGAAAAGGTGCGAGTCTCATCATTTCTGATGCAATTATTCAGTTGAATGAAAAATGTTTTACCGATAATTCCCAATATTCCTGTGCTATTTCGAATATTAATTGCAATAGCATTGGGCATTTTTAGTCATAAAATACTTTTATGCAAACTGAAATAAACATTTCATTCTAAAGATGAGAAATATGAGGAAAAACAAGAAAGCTCATGTCGATTTCTAGTAGCATTAGCTTAGATATTTTTAACAGGAGCATGGATACATATGTTTGGTTACGAATGATAATGATATGACACGACGAAGAAACGGGAGCCAACTCCTGCTTGAAGTAGTTTTGTGATACATACCCGACTAGCACCAAAGCTGGGTTCATGATGGCTATACCAACAGAAGTATTGGTCCGCTGATGGCTGAGCCAGTAAATGGTTGGCCAGCATAATGCCATCACGATGCCATTAGCTGATGGCGAATTATGTATTTTTTAAGGGTTAAATGGCCTTACCAGCAAATTGCCGGCAAGGGTCCAGCATCAAAAATACAAAGCAGGTTACGTTAATGCATATTCATCTATTATACATAACATTGAGCATAACATCTGTGTACATTTAGTCAGGATATACACAGAAGTTTACAAATTGATCTAGACTCCAAAATATTGACAAGTAGTCAGATGGAAAACAATGGTTTTTGTGGAATAATTACAAGTTTTGAAGTGCCGTGTCGGTTTGAAGTTCAGTCTGTTATATAACAGCATTCTACTGCTACTTAATTGTTTTTAGGGAAAATTTGAGTAACCGAATTAGTTACACAAATTAGAAAATTAAAGTTAGGTAAATCAAAAATAAGTGATGGTGAGCAATATTGAGGTGTAGTAGTAAATATTATGTCTGTAATTATGGTTTGTACGGTAATTTTGCTTAATTATCTAACACGCATATTTAGATAATAATAAATGTTGAATTTTGACAATGACAATGTATCCTGTATTTAAGTAATTTATAGATATTTTAGTTTGTTTTAATGTTTCATTTTGTAAGATTAAATAATATAAATGTCTGTGACAACGTAGCAAGTTCAAACGTACATCAGTTTACTAATATTTCACTCATTATAGCAGCTAACAGCTGTCAATTAATCGTCACGGCATACTAATGGCATCGTTAAGGTTTCGCATCGGCACTACCAATACTGCAATCGGCTTTACCAATGCGCATCCAACATGTTGGCATTTTACTGGTAGCCATTACTGGCCCAGTATCAAAACCCATTAATGGGCCGGTAAGAGTTAACTTGCCAAATCGGCACGATGCCGCTACCGGTAAAGCCAGTACTGGGCCAGACAAATGCCAGCATGCTTGTGCTAGTCGGGTAGGTACTGATACAGTTTGGGTTGGCCTGTAAACTTCTCAAAAAGCATCTTTATTACTGTTATACCCATTGAGTTATTGTAAGCTAATTTATTGTATCGTTTCACTGAATCGATCTTTCTTTGCTTGCTTGCATTGAATTTCTTTATAACGTCAATGTAGAACCTTTGCTCGTGTTTTATTAGGAATGATGGAATGAATCATCCTAGTTTTTAAGCAAAGAGGAAAGAGCAGCAATCATTTAAAAGGAAAAGAACGATACAACATCTCCAGCATTTTATAATGCTTACCAGTTGTCAGAAATATAATGAGAATTTTCGCGACAACAATAAACCATCAATAGTCATCTTGAGATTTTGTTGACACAAACTTTCGAGTAGCTGGTGCAACAGTGTTTCCGTATTTCTTTAAAGAGAATTTAAGGAAAATGTATTTCGTAATAATTGTTTCAAAATAGTTTTTGCCTGTCCATGCTGTGGATTTTCCAATACAAGGCTTGAGATTAAGCTACTAGAGAAACATCCTAATGCATAAATGTAAGCTAAATTTAGCATACACTCACTGACTCCTCATTGCCTTTCTCTCTCTAATACATGTTACAATAAGTTTCATATCATTCCATTTCATCCTTATTTACAAGTGTATAAATGACGTAAGCCTAAAAATATTTGTCAATAAGTATGAGATGAATTGAACCGAGAAGGGGGTGTTGGGATTGCTTGTACGACTGAAAAATATCTTAACTGAAACTGAAGACCTCGACGATTATGCTTATCTTTCAGTACATATATAGTACGCAAGCAGAATACTCTATGCTACATTTATAAGCTTTACCCCAGTATGTGTCCTTAGAGCTTCTGTGAAACCGTGCCATAATATTTTTATTCACTCTCCTTGCCTTTATGCGGTGACCTTGTCTGCTTTCTTATGCAAGTGTTGTAGCGTTTGGACCAATTTATCTTTATGTATTTGTGGGTGGAAGGGTAGCAGCAGCATCTGAAAAGGAAAAAAGTTTAGGAATGTAGTCAGTTCAAAAAATGCATGTAATCTCAACCACTGGCTCCCGTTTTTGCGAACCGATCAGGAATCACTCGATTTGTGATGGCATTGACGTTAAATCAAAAGGAACCGGAGATGGACAAATGATATTTTGTATTTATTGAGCTGTATTTAATTCAAGATATATTAAAAACTATTTATTATTAAAGAGTCCAATTTCTAATGAAAAATATTTAAAATGGAGTTATGTGCTATGGAATTCGACTTGTCAAGGAATATTATCCTACATATAATATGGGTTCGGTTGTTCTGATTGAGAAATGAATTAGGAGAGTTATTTGTCAGCTTTCTTCAATTCCTGTCGACTGAAATTGCCTGTCCATTGGTTTACTATTTCGTTGTTTGACATACACGCACTGTTTTGACTTGTGGTGCTATTCTATGGTACTAATACGTAACATTTACTTATTGCATTTTTCCTATTGTCGTGAATTAAAATGTGTGAGCATGATCAAGAGCAGTAAAGAAACATGATTATACAAAAATGCAGGCATAGGAGTAGGCTTATATTGTCATACCCAAGCTACTTATATTACTTATATATCCTTTATGGTCTTGAGTTGTGAAATTTAATATTTACGCAAGTTGTTATTCTCTCCCCTTTCTCCATCTACAATGATAAAACATACAGAACAAAGAGCTCTAGTCTCACAGCAAATGTATACAGTTTCTAGCTGGTTTCTTTCCCTGATAATATCAGAGTTGAACTTGTACTTGCTCAATACCAACAGTCACATTCCTCCCATTCATTATCTTGCTTGCATGCAAAAAAGCGTTGCAATTCTATCACACCCGCTCTCGTGATACTCTACTACATACAGATTGGACGAATCCATTATATTTTCGGAAGAGAACCTTAAATGCACTCTTATTAAAACATATAAGAGCTGGCAGTTTTATCTTTTTACTTACTTTCTATGATTGCCTGGTGCAAACACTGCTACTTCCCTTCGTTGTGCCAATCTCGATGCTTTGCTTGAGAATGAATCCTGAGTTTTGTCAATGGTAGGGGGAAGGAACACTGCTTTAAAAGACTCAACCTTGAGTACGCAAATATGTATGACTTCATTCTCAGTTTTGATGCTAGTAATCTGGTTGTCATACTAGGATGGAAAGTTGCGAAGTTTCATCATTCGCATTTTTCCTATTGCTTTTACGCGTTGAATGAAAAATGAATTGAGTTTTATAATTCAGATTTCAAGGCTGGGCAAAGTATAGATTTCATGAGCACTTAGCTCTGATATATTGAACTGTGATCAGTTGAACGATAATTTGTGTTCGAATGAATAATGGTATGACACGACGAAAGAAAGGGAGCCAACTCCAGCTTGCAAGTAAAGCATGAGTTTCAGCCAAAAAAAGGAAAGAGATTAATCATTGTTAATGAAAAAGTAACGATACAAACATTTCAGCATTTTATAATGGCATATTCAGTTATCGAATATAATTGAAATGTTTGAGACAACAATAAACCAGGTGGTTCATCCAATGAGATGTGCTTGTTATACAAATGCTAAAGTAGCTGGTGGAACGCACTGTTTTGTTATTTTCAATACGTTCCATTTAAGAGAGTTCAAGAAAAAGAATTCGTAACATTTGTCACCAACTTGTTGCGTATCCTTTGTTGTGGATTATCCAGTACAAAAGCTTAAAAGATTCGCGCAACTAGAGAAACATCCAATGCATAAATGGAAACCAACATTTAGTCATCTCATGCTCTTCTCTTCCCTCTCTCTTGTACATTTGAACGAATGTATGTCACTGGCTTAATATTGTTAAAGTAGAGCTGTTCTCAAAGTAAGTAAAATATTCGTTCAGTATTCGCCGTAGTCTTGAAATCCGAGCAATGTGTATGACAACAACAGTTCTTGTAGCTTTTGCTAGTCCACATGCAGCATATTTCATTACAAACCGATCACCACTCCATTTCTTCATCATTTTAGAAAATATATAAATGACCGTAGGGTAAACTATGTGTCAGTAAGTATGAGATGAGTTGAACCAAAAAAGGGAGGGTACAAAAAGGTTCTTGTACGACTGAAAAATATTTTAACTTGATGCTCCAATCAATCTCTACGAATATGTTTAATGTAAGTAATATAGCAGAATATACTTCGCAACTCAGCTTTTACCCCAGTATTGTGTCCTGGAGATTCTGCGCAACCGAGCTTCCCCCATAAATTTACATTGACTCCCTATGCCTCCTGCTGTGAACCTGTCTCTTTTGTTATGCAAGTTTTCTCGCGTTTTGGATCAATTTACCTTTTAAGTATTTTAAGGGTTGAAAGGTAGCAGCAGAATGTGAAACGTCAAAAAGCTTAGGAATGTAGTAAGTGCAAAAAATGAATATAAATTTTCCATCTCAGTTCTATTTGATTCAACTTCAATAGAATCACAAATTGTGTGCATTCTGATGAGTCCGCATAAATGGGAGTTGGTGGTTGAGATAATATTCATTTTTTGCACTTACTACATTCCTAAGCTTTTTGACGTTTCACATTCTGCTGCTACCTTTCAACCCTTAAATACTTAAAAGGTAAATTGATCCAAACGCGAGAAAACTTGCATAACAAAAGACAGGTTCACAGCAGGAGGCATAGGGAGTCAATGTAAATATTATGGGGAAGCTCGGTTGCGCAGAATCTCCAAGGACACATACTGGGGTAAAGCTGAGCTTGCGAAGTATATTCTGCTATATTACTACATTAAACATATTCGTAGAGATTGATTTGGAGCATCCAAGTTAAAATATTTTTCAGTCGTACAAGGAACCTTTTTGTACACCCCTTTTTGGTTCAACTCATCTCATACTTACTGACACATAGTTTTACGCCTACGTCATTTATATATTTACAAATGATGAAGAAATGGAGTGGTGATCGGGTTTGTAATGAAATTATGCTGCATGTGGACTAGCAAAAGTACAAGAAACTGTTGTTGTCATACACATTGCTTCGGGATTTCAAGGACTAGCGAATACTGAACGAATATTTTACTACTTTGAGAACAGGCTCTACTTATACAAATATGAAGCCAGTGAACATACATCGTTACATGTACAAGAGAGAGGAGAGAGAGAGCATGAGATGCTAAATTTGGTTTCCATTTATGCATTGGGATGTTTCTCTAGTAGCGGAATCTTTAGCTTTGTACTGGAAAATCCACAACAGAGAGGATACGCAAACAAGTTGGTGACAAATGTTACGAAATTCTTTTTCCTTGAACTCTCTTAAGAAACGTATTGAAAATACAAAAACAGTGCTCCACCAGCTACTTTAAGATTTGTATTAACAAAGCACATCTCATGATGACCACTGGTTTATTGTTGTCTCAAACATTTTCATTTATGATAACTGATATGCATTATAAAATGCTGGAAATGTTGTATCGTACTTTTTCTTAACAATGATTAATGCTCTTTCCTTTTTTGCTGAAAAACTCATGCTTTACTGCAAGCTGGAGTTGGCTCCCCTTTCTTCGTCGTGTCATACCATTATCATTCGACACCAAATATGCGTCAACATGATACAGTTCAATATATCAGAGCTAATGCTACATGAAATCTATACTTGCCCAGCCCTGGAATATTCTGAATTATAACTCAATTCATTTTTCATTCAACCGCGTAAAAGCATAAGAAAATGGAATGATGAAACTCGCAACTTTCCATCCTAGTATGACAACCAGATTACTAGCATCAAAACTGAGAATGAAGTCATACATATTTGCGTACTCAAGGTTAAGTCTTTTAAAGCCGTGTTCCTTCCCCCTACCATTGAGAAAACTCAGGATTCATTCGCAGCAAAAGCATCGAGATTGCACAACGAAGAGAAGTAGCTGTGTTCGCACCAGGCAATCATAGAAAGTAAGTAAAAAGATAAAACTGCCAGCTCTTATATGTTTTAATAAGAGTGCATTTAAGGTTCTCTTCCAAAAATAGAATGGATTCGTCCAATCTGTATGTAGTAGGGTATCACGAGAGCGGGTGTGATAGAATTGCAACGCTTTTTGCATGCAAGCAAGATAATGAATGGGAGGAATGTGACTGTTGGTAATGAGCAAGTACAAGTTCAACTCTGATATTAGCAGGGAAAGAAACCAGCTAGAAACTGCATACATTTGGTGTGAGACCAGTGCTCTTTGTTCTGTATGTTTTGTCATTGTAAATGGAGAAAGGGGAGACGAGAATAACAACTTGCGTAAACATTAAATTTCCCAACTCAAGACCATAAAGGCGATATCAGTAATATAAGTAGCTTGGGTATGAAAATATAAGCCTACTCATATTCCTTTTTTGTATAATCATGTTTCTTTACTGCTCTTCATCATGCTCACACATTTTAATTCACGGCAATAGGAAAAATGCAACAAGTAAATGTTACGTATTAGTACAATAGAATAGCACCACAAGTCAAAACAGTGCGTGTATGTCAAACAACGAAATAGTAAACCAATGAACAGGAATTTCAGTCGACAGAATTGAAGAAAGCTGACAAGTAAAGAAAAGTAAAATTTCCATTTTAAGTCGGACTCTGTTCAAGCAAATAGCCTGTTCTCCCACAGATAGACTTACCTGAATCTCATAGATAAATATGCTATTCTAAGTTCTACTCACTACATACATGTGTATATTTGAGATTCAGGTACATCTCACAAAGAAAGGTGCTCTGTGAGGATTCTCTTTTGTACGATATCACAGCCTTGTGACGTGCTCTTCATATAGCGATACCAGAGAATACCTACCCGTACTACACCGAGCCGTAGGATTTACATCTCATTGAGAAGGGTGACTCAATGAGGATCCTCTGGTACGAATTCACTACCCTTGTGACGTGCAAAAATAGCGATACCAGAGGATACCTACCCGTACTAACACAGAGCCGGTAGGATTAGCAAGTGAAGTCTGGTAGACGGTCACCCATCCAACGCAGACCCAAGTTGTTCGTTGCTTAACTTTCAGTGATCTGACGAGAACTGTTAGCACCGGACCAACTTGGCTTGCTTACTTTCAACAAATTTTGACAAATAACTTTCCTAATTCATTTCTCAATCGGAACAACCGAACCCATATTATATGTAGGATAATTTTCCTTGACAAGTCGAATTCCATAGCACAGAACTCCATTTCAAATATTTTTCATTAGAAAAGGGACTCTTTAATAATAAATAGTTGCTAATTTCTCTTGAATTAAATAGATCTCAATAAATACAAAATTTAATTTTCCATCTCAGGTTCATTTTGATTTAACCTCAATGCCATCACAAATCGAGTGATTCCTGGTCGGTTCCAAAAATGGGAGCCGGTGGTTGAAATTATATGCATTTTTTGCACTGACTACATTCCTAAACATAATGCCTTTTCTGATGCTGCTGCC
>LJIJ01002521.1:0-26167 GCA_001718145.1 Orchesella cincta
CGAACTTTTTTCCGAACGCTGGCGACGACCGACCCATATTATAGGTATGATCGTTTCTCATGTAAATGAATGTTCTCCATGGGTGTCAGCCAAATCGGCGATTTACACGTCTGACTATATCCTCGTCAGTTAAAATTATTGCTAATGTTTTTGAAACATACTCAAGTAGAAACTTCTTCTGGGTCGAGAGTTCATGGCAATACTGAGCTTCAAGCGAGGCCATGTTTCCTCCACTCTGATTTTTTGTCCAGGTTCTCAGGTATTGCTCCACGGTATTTCCATTCCTTGTGCGAAGCTCATTCATGAGAACCTTGAAGGTATCGGGACACGGTTGGATCATACAAATCGAGTTCTTCCCTTGCTCTCCCCAGCAGAAATGTTGAAATTCAGAGTTGCACTTGTTGAATATTTCGTCAGAATTTTTGACGGCCTGATAGTTAGAATAAAATTAAAGTTGTCATTATCAAGATTTGTAACTTTGGGTGCGTTCAGAAATGACGTCACTTTTTAGGGGGAAGGGGGGGGGGTCGAGCCAGTAATGTTCAGACGTCACTTTTATATGGGACTAGGGAGGGGAGGGGGTTTAAAAAATTACCAATTTTTAGTGACGTCATTCATGGACGCACCCTCATTGAGTTGAAATTGTAATTCTACCTACCATCATGGTTGGGGAGAGAAAGACAATTTTCTCAAAAGGCTTGAGAGTAAGAGCGGATAACTTGGCAAAGTCATCAGCTTCCAGCCCAGCCGTATTTCTTCCTTTCTCGAGGTCGAAAAAGAAGTCGAAGCCAATGTGAAGAGCTTCTCTCAAAGGCTGGGATACCTGAGGAGACACGAGCACTCCGAGCTTACTTGCAGTTAACACTCTTTTCAGAGAAAAACAAAGAGTGAGAGCCCTCGGCACCTCATCATCGTTTAGAGCGTGAGTCAACCAGAGTTGACTTGCTGTGTCCCCAGCCATTCTAAGGGTTTACACACGCACTCAAAATACAACTGTGTAGCAGAAATTTGCAGACAAAAAGTTTCTACTGATGATGATGATGATGTTATTTTTTCAGGTTAGATTAGTTGTAAGTAATTCCGGACCAAAGGCGAGAATCAACTTGAACAGGAACTTGAGGAGTGTGGCTCTTTTTATACAAAGCTCATTCCAGACTACTCGATTCTTCTGTAGATCTACTCCCAAGTACGGGACGGCAATTTGATGACGGAATCCATCAGGTTGTTCTATGCTCAAAGTACGTTTACTAATAATTCTCACTGGTTCTCACAGCTAATTGCCCCGGATACTACATGAAAACTAGGTAAATTTTAATCACCAACCTTTTGCTCAACTTCTTCTGACCAAGATTTCATATTCATTGCTCACAAACCTCACATCTTTGGTGTCTGACACGTAAAACAGGTAATTGTAGTTAGCATTAAATTGTAATTAAATTATATCAGAGAGCTACGCAGATGGGCACAATTGCGTAAGTCTTACTTGACGTGGCAACTGGAGTACGCCCACGTGAACATGATACAACTATTTTATTCGATTTACAACAACCATAGTTTACAGTACAATGTACGTAGCTACATAAAGTACCTCACTGATTTTAATGAGATGAGAAACAAAGTCGCATGATCAGAAGGTGGAAAACTTGTTCTCTTTATTACCTTATTTCCTGAACTTGAATGTTTGATATCATCAAAAGAGTTCTTATTAGTGAATCGTCTTCATTAATTTTGTTAGGTGATGAGAAATTAGGGAAAAAAACGTTGATATTGAAGCGCGAGAAAAAATATTTTCTTGGCATTTGCGTCAGTCACATAAAAATGGATGGTGGAGTTACGCCATCGTCTGGATTTTCAAAAACGAGTGAAATATAATGTCTGACATGATACCAGTTTTCCTCATTCAACATTTGTTCCTTTGTCAGAGCTGTGCTGCTCAACTATCATTTCATAATGAGCCATTTTATAGACTTCCTATACGCCTTAACATTGGCTCTAATTCGCACCTATAAATTTTGCGAATTGGGGCTTCTCAAACTGTTTACTAGGCAGTTGGGATCAATATTAGTTTCCAAGTGTGAAAAATTGGGAATAGTTTGTCACCTTCCTGAGCAGTCCCGCAACAAATTTTCAAAGGAGGAGGAGAAAAGAATTTTGAAAAAATGTGGCTACTCCACCCTCATCCACGTAAAAATCAACAACGTGGGAGTCTTCCCATTGATAGCAAATCGAGGTAGTTTGGCAGTCGGAGAAGAGTACATGAATGGAGGGTGGGAGGTAATGGGAACGGATGCCGATGTTTCCGAAGTTTTCTACCGAATACTTGTCAACAACCTTTTTGAGTTTTTTTTTCATCCCCTCAACCGGTTCCTCTATTATTTGGAGTTTAAAGCATTTAATTTGCAGACAAGAGGAAGAGCCTTTCAAATCGCGGAAAAACACTATGATTTGGGTAACGACTTTTTTGAAAGTTTTCTCGACCCTTGGATGCAATATTCCAGTGCATATTGGGCGAAAGCGGATAACCTCAATGATGCACAGCTTCATAAACTGGAGCTAATTGCTAAAAAACTTGACCTGAAGCCGGGAATGCGTGTGCTCGATGTCGGCTGCGGTTGGGGTACGTTGTGCAAGTATTTAGCAGAAAATTACGGCGTGGAATGTGTGGGAATTTCGGTCAGCAAAGAAGGCGTTAAATATGCAAAGAAAAAATGTGACGGTCTCAAGGTCGAGCTGAGAGTACAAGATTGTAGGACCTCAATGAAAAATTTGATAGAATTGTTTCCATTGAATGCTTATTTCATCTTGGTCGTCATAATCATGGCACGTTTTTTAAGGTACGTTGAAACACCATTTTTATTGAATTGCCCCAAAATGAAAAAGGTTATAATTTATAATTTTTTTTGTAGACTATGAACAAATGTCTGAAAGATGATGGCATCCTTCTTCTCCAAGTAATCGGAACCAACCACAAGAACATGTTCCAGAGTGATCCTTTCACTCACAAATATACTTTTCCTAACACTTATTTCCCGTATTATCGCGAGCTGACAAAAGAAACGGAAGACTTTATTATTGAAGGACTGGCATAGTTTTGGGTTGGATTTAAGACTTGGGACGCGTGGCAGAGAGATTTCAACAGAACTGGCATACCATTAAGGAGCAGTATGATGAGCGGTTTTATAAATTGTGGAATTATAATATTTCCTATGTTCAGCGGCTTTTAAATCAGAAAGTACAGCTGTGGCAAATTGTGCTGAGCAAAGATGGTCTGAAACGGGAATACAGAGCTGCTCGCTGAGTACCAAACATTCTTCCAAAACTTATTTTTAAATCATGAAAACAATACTAGCATTACTGAATGTAAATCAAATGCTTTCCAAAACAACATGTTTCGATTAGAAAAAATATTAATTTGTTCTATTGTGACTGGGATAATTGCCAAGAAAATTAATTTTTGTCTCGTATCAATAAAAACTTGTTCTTCTCACAATTTTCCCATCATCTAAACTAGATTTCTTCATTACTTACCAACTTGATTGAACAAAACCATTAGCCCAGATTCATTTATAATAATATTAAGATCTTATTATAGTTGGTTGGTTATTAAAAAACTAGTTTTCCACCTTTTGATCATAAAAAAATTTGTTCACACTATTTCCATTTTCTATCATTAAGGTGGTGAGCAATTTAAACCTCCATTCAAGCATTCTGGATATACTGCGAATATCTTCCTTGCGATGATTAAGGAAATATTTTGTAAACTATATGGGATGAGAGGAGCCTATGGAAAGTGGGAAGTAAATTTTAAGATTTATCTGGAACATTTCTCTGTTATGCTTGGCAAATGGGAAATTTGCGCAAGTGTTTTAACTGACAAATGTCAAATGGAGTGAGAAAAAGGAAATTAATTTGTTAATTAATTGGAGCTAATTTGCGCGTTAATTAATTGGAGCTAAATATTTTCTTGCTCCCTCAACTCACGAGCATTTTCTGCTTGAGGACGTACGAAAAACCAGTGCGTAATTTGAGAAGACGTGAAAGACACTGGACAAAAAGGGATGTCGTGCCAAATTCTTGAACAAGAATATCAAACTTAACGCAAGGATGGGGAGTGGGTTTGAAGCAAGCTTTACAAAGTTACAGAGCGTGAAAGGTGGGGTCTGAGCTTGGCGGGACAGTTTGACTTTTTTTAAACAATTTGTCGAATATAGATTCTAGAATTTACACTCACGCGGTTAATGAGTGTGCCCCAAATGTATTAAGCAGAAACATGCATGTGATGTTTGTGATATGTAAGCAAAAACAACTAAATTACCTCCTAAAACTTCCTTACGATGTTTATTCATTCTAGCGAACTAAATTTTTTCTAGCGTTACGTGACTATGCGGGAACTGAACCACCGTGATAAAGTCGTGACAAAGGGAGGAGGGGGTGTGAAAAGTGCCGATTTTAGCGTTACGTTTGATATGGATGGCCGCTAGTGATAAATCTGCCAGAAATCCGGCTTGAAGTGAACCCGGAAAGTTTAGGAATATTTGAAAATCTTTCTAACGACGATATGGCCAGTTTTTAATCCAGCCTATTTCGCTGAGACTCATGGAGAACATTCATTTACAGAAGAAATGAACATAAATATGATATGGGGTGGTCGTCGACATGTGTTTGGATAAAATTAGAACGTTTCAGATTTTTGTGAAAATCCAAACTCCTTACAGGATTTAACATAGGAAAATTCAAATTCTTAAAATTTTCATTTTTTTATCATAAATTTATTAACCCAAAAGGAAAATCTGCTAGGAACGCAAGAAAACGTTAAAACAAAACTTTTTTTTATCAAAAAGTGGTTTTTTAAGAAATTCAGAATTTTCCAAATTTGAATATGTTATCACAAAATAAAAAAAGGCTTTATTAAACGTGTCTGGGCCTTCCTAATAATTGCATATGCTGAGTTTTTCATTTTATATTTAAAAAATGTAAATTTTGAATATTTGATCAAAACTCGCCTTTAAAAATCCAGATTTCCCCATGTTAAACCCCATAAGGAATTTGAATTTCCGCAAAAATCTGAAATTTTCGAATTTCTTCTAACGAATGTCGGCGACCACCCCATATTGTAGGTACACTTATTTCTCATTTAAATTATTGTTCTCCATTAGTCTCAATCAAATCGGCCAGATTCACCTCTGACCGTATCCTCATAAGTAATGTTAAAAAACTCTCAAGGAGATGTGCAAACTTCCTTCCAGCGTGTCACGAAGGTAGTGGATTTATTAGTGGGGATAAATAGTTGACGGTATTGTTGTAATGAAATACTGGAATTGATATTCTAGTGTAATGAATTTTTATGCTCCTACTGTTATAGGCCTAGATTTTAATTCAAACCCTTTATTTTCCAGAAGGAGCACAAAGCCACTGTCGGGATGATTTGCCGCTACAGAACAACTGGGAATAGTGTGTCGCCTTCCTGGGAAGTCCAGCACCCCGTTTTCAAAGCAGGAAGAGAAAATGTTTTTTTAAAGAGTGAATTTTCCACACTCATCTACATAAGTCAATGGTTTGGGACTCTTCCCATTGCTCGCAAATCGAGAAACTGTATGTATCGGGGAAGAGTACATGAAAGGAGCATGAGGCATTTTAAGCGAAATTAGGAACTTCGGTTACAATACTTTATGATCAAACGCAGTATCACAAATACTTAATCCTTTTTTTCTAGAAAGCCAAGAAACTTTCAAAGAAGGGTCTTGTTTACATTTTCAAAAACCACGTTGATGCCAAAACGTTTAATATGGGCCAATATTGAAAGTTTGCAAAATTTGGCTTTTGGATATAATACTGATTTTGTAGCTATTTTAGGCAAAAATAACGACTGTAACATTATAATACAGTGTAAAATACACTAGAACAGTATGTTTTGCAACATTAACCAGTGAACTACAGTAACAACAAACGACGGTACTTGAATATAATATCTCAACATATACGGTACCACGCTGGTTCGAGCAAAGGCTGAAGACCGACTTTTAGCCTTTCCTCGAACCAGCGTGTACGGTACCCTACTGCTTTTCCATAACTAATGGCGTCTCTTACATATGATGATGGAACCTACTTTTTACGTTTTAACATCATCACAAGTGTCAGTTTGTTTCAAATGCACTGGAAAATCCAACATGGTCAAAAGGGAATTTTTTTCGGATTTTTGTTTTGCTGCCTTACTCTGGACGTTTTGGAATCAACGCCAGAGTTTCTGCAAATGTAAAGCAAGCACCTTCTTTAGAATTTTCTTAGCTTTCTAGCAAAAAAAAGTTAAGTCTTTGTGATGCTGTGTTTGTTCATAAAAGTGTTGTAACCGAAGAACCTATTTTCTCGTAAAATGCCCCATATCCCCAATAGGGAGATATTGGGGCAATGTGACGCAGGTCAAAGTTTACAACTTTTGTTGTAGATTACATGCTCCATAAATAAAAGAAATATAAGAGGTGTTTGGAAGTACGGTTCCGGTATTCAAAAAAGGTCCTCAGAAAAGCTTCAATTTCAATGCAATGCGACTTTACATTTCATGGCATTACGATCACACCTGTTGAGCACTTCAAAACAAGGGAAGTGATTATGTAAATATTCTTCTTACTTTGGACGTACATAGTGAGAATTTAAGATTTCTGTATTCCTTCTGTACCTCTCACGAGACTTTTCATAAAATTGCAAATAGTTATTTTTCCTTCAATACTCAATTGTTTTATTCCCACACTGTGTAAATGTGATGCTCAACGTTCATGCAAATTTTATATGGTTTGTATTCGTTATATTACTTTTCGTCATTCTCAATGATGTGAGCAAGCTTCCAAATACACAGAAAAGGCTTGTGTGAAAAAAAGCCAGCCTTTTTGAACTGTCTATTAAAAACCTTTTGCTGAGAAGTTAGATGAACAAGCCAGCCAATTCAAGCACAAACCATCGTAATATGAAAAAGCATTTTGTATCAAAACTTGTTTATTATTGAGTTTACAAGAATTGAGCATCCACAAAAACAACAAGGTCTATTTTTTGCTGAGAAAAATACAAAGAGTGATATAGATATAGAGCGGTCTGTGGTGGTTGGAAAAAATTATCTATGTCGCATAATAAGAAGAGAATGCTGAATGTTATGTACCTTTATTCCATTATATTTTACAAAAACTTCGTTTCATTTCACACTTACAGGTTTTCATTCCACCTTTTTTTACTTTAAAGTCACCATAAAAATATTAGCTGCTGCTGCTAATTCTGTAATTAATATGAGTTTGATTGCAGATAAATTTCGTCATGAATTCTGGAGCAATTCCTTTGTCTTTCGTTCCTGTAACAAAAATACCGGAGTGAGAAGTCAACAAGAGAATCTGAGAGTATTCTTTCTTCTGTCAACTCAAAATCTGAAGGAAAACCCCTGCAGGAGAGTGACTTAAAGTGTGTCATCTGCCAAAAACAGTTCTCAATAAAGCAGCATCTGATTTGACACTTTCACACGCACACTGGAGAAACCCCAATCCAGCGTCTGAAATGCGTAGTGTATTTCAGACGCCAGGAGACATTGAGACGACATACTATACGAAATCATTCCAAAAACAAGAAAAAATTTTGTTCAAAGAGCAAACCAGTCTTTAACCAAGGAAAACGACGCAAGTGTGAACTGGGTTGCTGAATGAAGGAACCTGTTTGTGCCAAAGTTTTCCCCAGTAAATCAGTTCTAAAGCCTCCTATGATGTATCACTCAAAACTTTCAATTAACTGCCTATTTTGGGCAGAAAAATTAGGTTGTAAAGCCTCTTACATGAACACACTTAAAAATATATACTCCAGATTGTGTAAAAATATACTCCATACGAAGCTCGCATTGCTTTCCCCCTATTTAGAGTACCCATCTCACTCGGGTTCATGAAGTAACTCGTTTTACCCCGCATGGAGTTTATCCTAGGCACGGCAATCACTCTGGATGGAGTTATATATTTACTCTATACACAGTACATTTCGCTTCTTCAGCTGATCTACAGCTTACTCAATATGAGGTAATTCGAATCACGTGTTGACAGTAGTAATAAAAGGCGCGACGATAAACTTTTTTATTTGTTCTAATTATGTATGTTTTATTGTTGTTTACATATCGAACGTCTACTAAGCATACATAATATTTTAAACTCTATCCACTTAAATAAATATATAGAAAAGTCAGATTATTACTAAACTCGAACAAAAGTGCAAAAAAATGCCTTTACTTATATTCTACACATAATCTGGCCAACTAATGCCTGTACAACAGGAGGCAACTCCGTTCCTTTGGTCGGCTTTCCACAAACTCCATGCTGAATGAATAGCCAATGGTCAAATGATTCAATTGGCAATGGAAGGTACAGAACGTGAAGCATTTGAAACATGTATCAAGCGCAGTCATGAAGCTAGGTCCACATGGAATAGCCACTTTGTGAATTATCACAAAAAACTTGACGAATTCCATAATTCCTGATGATCCCAACGCCAAAATGAACGGTGCAATTCTCTTATTTTCTCCTAGAATCTCAGCCACGTGTGTGTTTCTCTAAAAATAGAATGAATCCATAATCAGATATCTGTTGCAAACAAGGTTTCCAATGATGGCATCGTTACCACAAATTATAGTTTGCTAACTCACCGACTTAAAGCAAATCATGCTTCGCAGTGAATCCAAGTCTGAAGCTTTCACAGTTGATTGTCGTTTCCGAGAACCCGTGGGTTGTTTGGGACGCTTGTTCGAAGGATTTAGAGCCACTTCGTCTTCATTATCACTTTCGAAAGCAGACGCTACCTTTCGACCACATGATGGCAAGACGTAGGGCAGCAAGCAGTAGGCTAACAGGCAAACATCAGCTGAAAAATTAAATTAGTTATAGAAAATAAGAAAACATTTGTATCTTGATGAGCTCGAATTGCTCACATTCAGTCAAAGTCGTATCTATGTTTGGCATCAGTTTCTTTTTATAGCAAACTCCACTTTCCTCTGCATAATCAAGAAGTATTCCTGCAACTTTAGGCCAACGTTCATAAAGTATTAGCGAAACGGACGGATGGCGAACGTCGAAGTCTTGAATAATCTGTATGAAATTAAAATTGAAGGAATGAAGACTTCTTATATGGAACTAAGAATTTATGCTCGATGAATTTGTATGTGGTTTCATACCATATTCTCAGTGTCAAACAAACGGGGCATTTGTTGGATTGCCTTCTGAAGTCCTATGAATTTTTCACGGTTATAGACACGAAGCAGACTTCGCCGCATGAATACAGTTGATTTCATCCTCGTTGGAATATCACCTCCAAAGTTGTGCTTCAGATATTCCAGTTTAGAATCATCCGGAATAGGATTTTCTGTAACAAATAAGAACAAAGGTTTTTAAACTATTCACATGGATCAAAAATTGTTTACGTGTATGATTCATTTGTACCATTCTCGTCAGCTGACTCCCAATCTAGCTGTGACATCTCAACTAGCGTAGTGGCATCGTTAGATCTAGTTTTAGCAATTCGCTTCCTTTGGTTCTTCAGTCGATCCTCCAAAAAGCCGGTGGCACCTAAGCCCTTGATTGTGTGATAAAACCACATTTGCCACCCTCGTTCTTGTCTCTTAGGGTCACCAAGGTTTGGATACTTCAAAACTAGGTGCCTTGCCAGCTGTTCTAAAGCGTTTTTACTAGGACTGCAATAAAAACAAAATTGTAAAAATACCACAACTCATTGAAATGGAAAAAACATCTTACTTACTTCGTCCCGGCTTTTTCAATAACAGCATCAATAAGAACTGCTGCTACAGCCTGTCTATCAGATCTCAAAATGAAACGGTTTTCATCAACTTTTTTTGTGATCACATCTTTTGTACTTGGATTAGCTGCCAAAACCTCTGTGATGTCCTGAAAACCACAGCTACATTAAACCCAAATTGTAAACCAAGTTTAATATAAACAAGGTATGAAAAAATCCGTTCTTACAAATCCGTAAATGTTTTTCCTAACAATACTATCCGAGGATGGTGATGGTGACAAGTGATGACATCCGATTATCTGCAAATGTATTTATTAATTAAAGTGTCACAAACAACTATTTAATTCAATAAATTTATTAAGTATTTTTATGTAAAGTGTACCCTTTCATGGCAGTCCGTGTTAATAAATGGAGGTGGCGTGATGAGATGGTATTCTTCAGGTATAGCTTTAGCTTCCGGAGTTTGCTTCAAAGGTGCCACAAGTGAACTAGGCCCTGATGAGCAGTTTGCATGAGCTGGGGGAGGAGGTGAAGGACGTTTAGGAAGAGAAAGCTCCGGTGAGTTACAGACAAGTGTTGGAATGGCATTAAATGTTGCAATCTGAAATGATGAGCAAATCATTTAGTTTCAACACAGCAAATCAAATTCGTTTTTGTAGCAAAATAAATGCCTACCGGAAACGGCGCAGGAGCCTCAGGAACGGGATTAAGTCTGGATTTTCGAAACTTTTGTAAAACCCCAGGATAAAAAGAGATGCCCCTGTCGTTCATCTCTTTTTCACTTATCAGAGAGCCCTCGAACATTGATACTTCTCCGGACGACTGCGTTTCCTATACAACATTGATGGAGGATGGACTTACGACTTAAATTAAGTCTTAGCGTTGTCATTTTAATGCTTAAACTACCTTACTACCAATTTAATATACAATTATTATACTCGTTTAAACGCTAAATTTACATATAGCCTCAAATCATTGTGCTCAAAACTTCTTATAGCATAAACAGGCTGATAGTGAGCAATTTCGTGAATATCGATTATATGGTGCTCGATTGTCTCCGTTATGACAAAACTAGAGTAATGTATATTTAATTCTCCTTCCAATAGTGAAACCAAAAAACTGCAACTATCTTCAACAGTTAATCATTCTTATCCTACCAAATATCGGATAAATTGAGCAGTATTTTATCACAACTATACAACCAATCTCAAAATCGCACCCGTTACAACTTATCTTCGTAGTTGTTCGAACGTTTTCTCCTGGACTAATATTAAACCTATCATAAATTAACTTAGAATACACTTCATTTTCAATTTCACCGTGAATTCGATCTTCGTATTCAATGCTCATTGGAGTAAATGAAGATCTGCTCTGTAATTTGAAACAGAGGGATAACTGATGTCTGTAGGCTAAAGTTTTTGCTACATTTTTAAAATTACAAGCTGCATGAGCAGCTGTTTTAAAAAATTTATGCTTCGCTTCAAATGGCATACTCCAAAAATGTCTAAGCGGTCCTATTTGCTCTATTGAGCTCGCATAATGTGTTAAGTGGTGATGTTTTGGCTTCAAAGTTTTTTTAAAGGTAGATTGATATAAACAAAGAAATTCAGAAATTATAGAGTCCAGATACATGACCCCACCGATTGAAATGAAATCAGACAACACTACTAAAAGTATTTCCCTAAAGAGTAAAAACAGTGACCATACATCATCGGTATGTAGAACTAAATCTCCTAATAACAGTGGAAAATTAAGCATTAAACACAATGTCTGCGCAGCATTTTGGCCTATTTTTCCATCACCCTTTAGAAACGAATATTTTATTTGCGATGGTTTTGTGGTCTTGTAGCCCCGACCATAATCAAAAGACTCCAACCTGTGATTTAATTTGTCTAATGTTAGAATTTTCTTTTTTATGAAATAGTTAATTGTATTTAGAAGTAAATCAGGAGCCACACCTTCTAAAATATCATGCATAATATCAAATACGTAGATTTGGGTAACATGAAGATATGGTAACTCATTAAGTATGGATTCAAAGTTAATCCCAGTCAAAGGGAAATCATCTGTCGCTACGTCTTCCTCATAGTTATCTAAATTCCGTAACTTTTCACGACATTCTGTAGTTACCTTTCTACACTCATTTTTATGAAGTTTACACCTCCTACATGGGTAGTTCGCTGTGAAACCTTCAGTGAATCCTATGTGTGAAGCCCTAAATTGTCACCAGAAACTTGAGCTAAAGCTACTTTGAAGTTTAAATCATGTCCGTTGTAATTAAAGTTATCCCATTACTCCATAGATCTTTAAGTTCCTTCACAACCTGATTAAGTACTGAATTGACAGATGACGTTTTTAAATCAACAGTTTTTAAGGAAGCTAGTAGGAAAACGTTGTCAATACTCGATAACATGTACTGCGGCATATCTAGAATGGTAAAATAGAAGTTAGCTAGCTTATGTTTACCACTTTTAGACCCTAGTGGGTTCGCTATTTCAGCGTCATCATAATAAATGTTAATGAAAATTGTATTCTTTGGAAAAGCTCCATTGTTAAAAAGTTTTCCTTCTCTAAAATTAGTGTACACTTCACTATTGTAGGATTTGTTCATTTCCAGTATTTGAAAGAATCCAGGACTATTCAGTAACTGTAAAATTGTGTTTCATTGGTACATATTGCATTGTAATAGCCTTATATTTTTGCATTTGCCCTGTTCAAAGTGGAGGGAAAGAAATGTCAGTATCTAATACTATCTCCTTCGGCATAACTATAAACTGGTTCTCAATGAGGAACTTGTCTAACTTATATCTTGTGTCAAATTTACGAGCATACAACTCATATCCTTAAGCTTTTGAATTTTTATGAGCATTTCCTCTTTTGGGGTATCAGTTTTAATTACGCTAGTTATAAAGTTAACTATTTTTTCTACTGTTGTATTCATTACAACTTTAACATTTGCTATTATTGAATCAGCAGTACTGATTGGCACTTTTCCTGACTTCATAATGCTGCACATCAGTTTCATGACACACTTCTCAATTTTGACAATGTCTTCACTAAATGAATCAGACCATTCTTATCAATAAAAGTTTCACCGTAATTTTATTTCATGTTCAACTACTTCTGGTTTAAATAAAACATTTTCACCCCCTATCAAACTGTCTATGAACCTGAAAACTGTTTCTTAAATGTTGAAGGTACGATTTTCTATTAAATAACCTCTCACAAACATTACACCTGTACTCGGAGTCACCTGTTAACTTATGGTCAACGTTAAATGACTTGCTAGTTCTTTTAGTCTTACAAAACCTTTACTACAACTAAAGCATACATAAACGATCCTGTCTTTAGTTTGGATAGTTCACTCCATATCATTGCCCGATGTCCTACAGCTGGAACAACTTCTGCCAAGTCTTCTTTTCCGATAGACTCCAGGCTCACATCATTGATCTGATTTTCTGAAAGTAAACAATAATTACACAGAAAATCAGTTAAAACAACAGCAAAGTTCATACCTTCCCAAACAAATGCACACAGTTAACCTTTACTGCTTACCTTTAAAAGTATCGATGTACTGCTCAAGTCCCAGTTTTGAAGTATACGATTCACTTCCGATCTCTCCATCGTTCAATTGTTGTACTTAGTACAATTAATTAACTAAAACACTTTACCAAAGCAAATCACTAAACGTTTATAAACAGCAAGAGTATGGATGAAAGAACAAATTTTATGTTCCTTTTTTTGTTTCAGCATGTGGTTTTATGTATAAATTTATCCAAACGCCAGCCGATCCCACCGATGGTTCATGAATTGCCGCCGTCCAGTTTACCCGATTTGAAGCATTGCTTAACTCTACCTACTTTGTTTTACTTTGTATGGAGTAGGAATACTGTGTATGTAGTACACTATTTACTTTTTCAGTCCTCCATGCATTTTACACAAAACAAAGTAAATACGGTGTGCTCCTTAAGAGTATGGAAATATCATGCATATGGGGTAAAGTTTACTTCGGTTGGGGTGCCTTGCGAATTTACTTACGTTTACATTTCATCTGCGATTTCTTAGTGTGTAAAAGGCATCGCTGTCTTAAAAAAGGAGGCCGCTTTTCAAATACGATAAGAATCACCAGATAGGTAAAAAACGCTGTAGAATTGGTAGACACAAACTGATTGTCCGTTGTTGTCGTCTTTCTGAGATATTGACGCCAAAGAAGGTCATGGTGGCGAATAACGAGTATTGGAACCATCCCTTTACTTTCAGCAGACCAGCAGCAAAAAAACATCGAATTAAATAATTTGCTTTGATGGAACATCAAGCTAAGAAACTGGGGGTTCATGTCCAAACAGAAAAGAGCTCATCCATGCAAACCAGTTTGCAGTAGGGACCACTAAACGAACGAACGCCATTGCAGCGCAAAAAAATGCTAAGAAATATTGTCAGCAAGACAATGAAAGGTACGATAACCAAGACCCTTCCCAGACACCAGCTCCACAATAGTTTCAAAGAACTGACTCTAAGCTTGAGCCTACATCAAAGAAAATAAAAGATTTGTCTAAATTTTTTACAAAACGCCTGGGTTAACAGGTTATGTACCAATTTGGGACTGTTTGAAAGCACTTAATATCTTGGGGCACCATTGCCGCAAAATATTACTTGAAGCATTGGTTGATGACGATTCTGATTCCCAACATCAAGGAGCACCACTTAATGAAACATGGCGTCTTTTGGCTAGATTTCGCTTCGATTCTTTATCAAAAGAACTTGTTAGCATTTTTACAAGAAAATGTGTCTTTTGTGAATGAACACGAAAGCCACCTTCACACCCAGCACCTGCGTCAAATCGAAAAATTCTGGGCACTGCGTAAAAGCCACTTCCATGCCCTGCCTAAAGAGCCCAAGATACTTTCCAGGTTCTATAACCGCTAAGAGAAAACGTCATCGGAAGTTGCGAAGTCTTCCGGCGCAAACCTCACGATGCGGGGGAATAAAAAGCTTAGCCCCAAAGCCAAAATTGGTCTTCTCTCTTTTCTCTTTACCATGTTTTGTAGCTAATTAAATTTCCTACAAAACTGCCATATTCGATTTTGTTCAATGTGTTTTGGTTAAAAATTAAATGCCTTCAAACTCCCATCGTCACTCAAATTGTCGATTCTCTAGGTGGTCTAACTAAGGCTAACTTTTATTTCCTAGCACTGCCTAGCAGGGCACTTTTTTGACGTGTTAAATAAATGGGAGAAAAGTCCCCTCACCGCACCACGAAGGAAACGCTTAATTGAAATAGAAAAACTGGATTATTTAACTTGAATCCAACGAAAAGTTGGGAACCAGATGCTTCGCTATCTGATACAGCATTCTGTCGACACAAAAAAAGCCTGGTTCGGTCTAAAGTTTCATTTGCATGCACCAACTCCGATACATGGAGTCAAATGGCGTCAAGTCAAATTTGAACTACCCTCTCATCATTCGAAAATAGTGCATTTAGAGTGCATTTATCCCCATAGAGCAAAGCTGTATATCAGTACCATAAAGCATTTTACAAAAATTAATTCAGGCAAAAATCTTGTTTTGTATGTTTAAATGCCAAGAAATAATTGTTTTCAATGAAATAACATACTAATGTTTAACGGCTTATGTACAATGTTCCGATTTTTTTCCGATTTTGTTGCTATCATATTTTTGAAATTTGTTAGAAGGAAAGAATGCCGCAAATTCAAACTATTTAGACACTTTTTAAACTCGAGGTCTCAAAATAACGGATTTGATTTTGCTCAATGAAAGACATAATAAAAGTGAGTAGAAATGGACCAACATCGTAACGGGCTCAGCAGATCAAACAGATAGGCGAAAATGAAAACCGATGATGCATGTCTGGCTCCAGATTCAGCAGCCGATTCCAGTAATTGTAAAGAGTAAATAAAAATTGGTGCATGACATGGTGGGTGACGGTGGGTGACATTGCCACCGTTGCTTTACTACGACCGTAACCAGGCTTGGACGTAACGATTTTATGAAATAAAGGTTCTGTAATTGAACTTCAAAATAATAAACATATCCTTTATTTTCTTATTTATTCTTATCTATTTCGTCGTTAGCAATGCTCTGACCGTTCCACGGCATACGCCTCGATAAAATATTAAAATGGTGACCCTTCCAACCACAAACTGTTTTCCATAACAAAGCAAAATTGGTTTCGTTGATCGGATGAACATTTTCATGAGTTGTCGACTTTTTGCATCGCCCCAATCATTTCTCTTCCAAGTCCCAAGTACTCTGTAACCCCTAACAAAGAAAATGTGCCCAATTTCCATGACAATAGTCCAATACAACAAGAAAAATACTGCCCATATGAGTAGCTGCATTTTCGATGGAAACTCTAACTCATTCCAATATCTAACTAATAAAAAATTTGAATAACAAAGAGCCGCCATAAACAAAGCGTGGAAAATCAAAATATATTTGCCTACTACGAAAAAGAAATATGCCACATATATACTAAGGCCTCTATAAATATTTATAAGATTTGTTGGGGTTCGAAGAGAGCTCTCTGTTTCGTAGTTGGGCAGCCCCATACTCATTTCTTGAGTGGATATGGCGATCACATAAAAGCCGATTACTAGACTCATGCTACACATGGCTATCGCACTGATGTGCACAACGAATAGAAGATGAGAATGGAATACAAAATTGATAACTTTTATAGGAAAAATGAAATATTGACGAGGAACCAGGTCTCCAAGAAAAATGGCTCCTGTGGGATCCCAAATAAGGTATAAATGCATGATTACGCAGGATGAGGACACCAAAAAGGCAACAAAAATTATGGCATGTTCGAGCATCCTAATCGGCCTACTTTGGTCAGGCTTGAAGGTTGGCATATAAGTTCCTGAAATGTAATTTGGTTTAGATTTTTATTAAATTAGTATATTATTCCTTTGATTATTTTAAAATGACTAAAACTTACGATGAAGGTAATGATAAAAATGCACAAATCCATTAAAAATAATGCACAGATCAAGGGGATAATAACGGATCATAGACGTTGCAATTGCTGCCGCGATTCCTGCCAACCAATATGCTAACGTAAGGTTGAACCTATCGATGTCATCCAATCTGTAGTATTTTACGACCATACAAAAGGAGCCAAACGCCCAAATAAATAGAAGATTACAACTCCACGTTAGTTTCCATTTCTTGGCAGGATCGATATGGAAAGTTTGAGTTTTTGTGTCGTAGTTCCCAACAATGACGCCAAATTTACTGGCCAACAAATGGAAGTTGCGTGCAAGTTTACATAACCGTTTACTAAACATCTCGGTTGATACTCAACTTTAAGATCCTGTATCGAAAGCAGTAAATTGAGAACTGATATGAAACATGAGGATACTTACTCATAAAAGCAGCGTTAAAAATGGGTCAAGAGTAGACTCTAACCCTTTGTGCAGTATAAATTAAATTTCTGATGCAATTGTTAGTCAACCTTTAATTTAGATGGGTATACTTCTGTGGAGGTCACTGGGATAAGTGTGCTATATTATATTTGGCAGTGGACTTTTTTAATACTGTTGAATTTTAAACCATAAGAATTGAAGTTAAGGTTAAAAAACTCGAAAAGCTACTTTATTTACTTGATGCTAGGTTGTTGTTGACACAAACTGCTAATTTAATTTGGTAATTGAGCTTGATTAAACGTTGATAACTTGAAAAACTCCCTTTCGTGAAAATGTTTTCATAATTTGCAGATGCACGCTTTACCTTTAGTCTTTGTTGCTTCAACTTTTTGGGTCGGTTTGCCCCGTAAAACGGGCGGGGTTTTCAAATTTTTCACTGTAAAATTAACTTTTCCATCCAACACGTCCCATTCCGATCGTGATTCTTTCCGTCAATCATCAATCAAATCTTGATTTTTCCAATCGGAAATTCTTAAAGGTTAATTCTGGTTGACTAGCAATTATTTCTTAACTAGAATACTAATTGAAACCATTAAACATTGCCGCGAGGAGATAATATTTCACTATTTTGATTTTCAGCTGACTGGCCGGACTCGTATCTTTCTGGATTTTTCACCGTTAATTGGTTTGATAACTAACTGTGCTTGATTTCAGCAGAATGGCGTCTCCATCCGTATATGGGGTGGGAGTTTTTGACACCGGTCATAGGACATCGTAAGTAATTAAAAGTCAGCTGGGAGCACAACAAAATTGTCAATTGTTGAGGTCAAGTGTAATGCATTTCTGTTAATTTAAATTTTAGCATGATGCTCAGGTGAACTTCACGGGCACGCAATTGGCAACATCTTCATGCGATAAGACGATTCGAGTTTTTGATGTCAACGTGAAGGACGGTTCCCAATTCTTTGTGGAAGAGTTGAAGGGACATCAAGGACCTGTAAGTCACCTTTAGCATCACATTCCCTAATGGTTTTTACGCATTTTTAATTGTTTTGTTTAGGTTTGGCAGGTGGCCTGGGGTCATCCCAGTTTTGGCACGTATCTCGCTTCCTGCTCCTACGACCGGAAGGTCATCATCTGGAAAGAAACTCGGGAAACCAAACCGGATGGAAAGCTGATTGTCAAGTGGGACACTTCGTTTGTCTACGAAGGGCACGATTCATCCGTGAACAGTGTCTGCTGGGCTCCGCCGAGTGGGGCCAGATGCTCGCCTGTGGAAGTTCTGACAGTTGCATGACCGTCCTGTCTTTCATTAATGATCGCTGGGTTGCTAAGAAGATACCGTCTGCTCATTCGGTAGAAGAATCTTTCCAAAATTGCTTGTATTTATCCATCAAGTGGGTTTTAATTAAATGATTTTTTCATATCCAGGTTGGAGTCAATGCCGTGTCCTGGCTCCTGCTGACGCCCCTAATTTTGACAAGACTGATGGGACGAAGCAAATCAAACGCTTTGCTTCTGGAGGATGTGACAATCTTGTGAAGATCTGGAGGTTTGTTTCTAATATTTAATTATGTTGTGAAAAGCGAGAAGAAATTAACTTTTTTTAATCATCAGGGAAGAGAATGACCAATGGGTGGAGGAAACCAAACTGGTAGGTCATACCGACTGGGTTCGTGACGTGGCATGGTCTCCTGGCGCTGGACTTTCGAAAAGAAAAATTGCATCTTGTTCTCAGGACCGGAAGGTCATCATCTGGGTCAACAAGCAGGGTGATGGGATGAGCTACACTCCGGAGCCTCTCCATGTCTTTCCGGATGTGATTTGGCATATCAGCTGGAATTTAGTTGGAGATGTTCTCGCCGTGTCTGGAGGCGACAATCAAGTGAGTTTTGTAAAATTGTTTTCAACTCTTTCTGTATCGAATTGTGATGAATGTTAATTTGAAATAAATATTTTTCTCAGGTTAGCCTTTGGAAGCAGCGGGGAAGCGATGAATGGGAATGCATCAGCGACTCATCAAAATTGTCTGAGCAGCGTGCCAAAACCGTTAAACCTTGATTCTTCGTGATTTACTTCAAAGTGATTTCATTATAAAAATCCCCTCTGAATCTACCAACTCAGCTTTTTATTTTTTCAAATTGTAAAGCTTTTTATATCATAAATATTTACATTGTTGTGTCATTGTTACTGTATTAAATAAAACTTGTATGATTATTATTAATTAAGCAGAGCAGAGCAATATTTATTTTGTGGCAAGACGCACTCTAAAACTACCTCCGAAAGAGACAAGAACAACGTTCCTGCTACAGAGTAGTTCTGCTTCAGTCAGCAAATAATATTTCACATTTGTTTTGCTTAATCTAAAAGTGAGTTAGTTGTAATAATGATAATTTATTGCATAAAGATACGCATCAGATATTAGAAAACAGCTAGTTAGTTGATAGTAAAAATCCGGGTAACCGGCTGTTTTCCCCCGAAGGTCATTTTTCCCCCAAACCATTTTTCCCTCGAGACGTTTTCCCCTCAAGTCTTTTTTCCCTCAAACAGTTTTCCCCATATCATTTCCCCCCGGCTTTCCCCCGAATTATTTAAAATTGCGTTAGTACTAATAGAGTGTTTCTCATTTATGTTTTTGGGTATTTTGCCGTACTTTTCCCATTCCAAAACATGAGGTGTAATTATATGAGGCTTTATTTTGCAAATGCAGTCGTTTTTGGTTGTTTCCAACAGGCAGGTATTAACCAACGACTCATCGCTTGCTCCAAAATCCTTCAAGGAGGAGAAGTATATATATTTGTAACCAATGCATAGAGGTTGTGTTTTAAATTATTCATCCAAAAATCATCAATTACTGTCTGGAAGACTGAACTTTGATTAGTTAAAGTTTAGGATACATCTGTTAGAATCAAATGAAAAATGAGTTATCTGTAACTTTAATTAAGTCATGCCTTGATTTTGATCTAAATTCTTTGATGTACGATAAAGGATAAGGTTTTACGAAGTTAGTAAATAATAAATACTAATGCGAACCACTAAATCATATGTGTATCTACGTTTTATACCTCATTCATGACACGTATGTAGTCTTTCGTTTACATTCTTGAGTTCAATTTACTATCACCAGGAGTTTTTTTATGCGTCGAATAAGACACCAACCAAATGATGCATTGAACACGTAAAAACGCAAACTTCTTAAAAAGTGAACATGTAAAAAGTCATGATATAGAGGGAATCGTATTTCTCATGTACTCAATCTGGTTTACTTTTACTTTTCATGTTGTAAGCTTACCATCTAATAGCGAATGCTATTTCAACGAATTGCCACGTACAAGAATGTGCAAGGAAAAGTAGCTATCTAACTCGAACAATAGCAGACAAAAAAACCGGTACCTGAGGTCAATGTTTTATTACAAACATGCAAGCATTCTTCAGTTATATTTACAGTATGCATGATGCTTACTACTTTTCAAATTCATTTAATAACTTCTATGAAATTTAAGAAGAAAATATAAAAATGTATCATATATCATAGAGCGGAAAGTAGTTTAAGCATCCGTATGTATTGATAAAGATATAGACAGGTAGACGGATGATGTTCATGAAGCACAGAAAAAAACCAAGATGTGCTTACAGCCTACTTTATATGGAAAACAAAAGATTATCCAATTATAATTCGATCTTGGATATTCTTTACAATCTAAATTCAGTAACCTAGAATAGTGTAGCTGCGCTTTGTAGCTATTCAAGTTTCGGTATTTCTTCCATACATGTTACACGACTTCCATCATTCGTGGTAACATCTAGCGTACACTTAGCTCTAAGCAAAGTTACTTTGCACGGATTGCATGCACATTTGATAGCTAAGCCCTAAGCCGTTTGCCTTTTACATGGCACTAAAATGTGAATGCCCAAAATGTAAGGATGTTTTTTCAGATGAAAAGAATTTCATACTTTGGTACAATTTCAGCTCGATTTCATGCAAACTTTTGGCGAGTGGATTCATCTTAACTTTTGCTCTATCATCATCATCGATAATCGAATGTTTTGGAAACGCTACCCACTTGTGCAAAATGTAATTTATAGGTAAGTCTTAGGCTACCACGTGTAGATAAATTTGGTTGCCAAAAAGCCTCTTTCCACATGCTTACAACAAGATCGTTAATTATCTGTAGTTAGTATAATGATGTAAAGACGAGGAAAAGAAGGTCTTAAGAAGATTATCTAAATATTGTGGGTAATCCTTAAATTGTTATATGACATATGTACTTATGTCATCTGTATAGCAAAAGATCAAGAGAAAATGATATCAATATCTTAGTTTAAGTTGCAAATTCAATTCATCCAAGTTTCCAATCCAGGGAAAGTGGTGGTATTGCATTAATCATTCGGTTTTCATGAATTCAATTAATTAATTCCTGTGGTAAATGTAGAGATCACAGCGTGTTCATGAATTATGCATACGGCGAAGAAGTGGGTTTCTCTTGGCCCTCAAGCTCATTGCTTTTAACTGCATTTCTGCAGCACGTACATTGCCATCTCAGTGAGCAAAGTAATACAATATTCTTAGAGAGAAAACCATCGGTTGTATCTGCGTATTGGAGGAAAAGTCGGACTGGGATACAAAAACTCTGTAATAAAATCAATTAAAGCGTGGACAGTGTTGTCACAACATTTTACTACGACAGCAAGAAATATTCTCATTAGACCCATCGACAACTATAAAAACGGCAAATCCACGAGAATCCAAGAGTGAGATATCTTTTTTTGTTGAAAGGACATTCATCATGCATATAAGCATATATCGAGTCCTAAGTGAATTGAAGCAATAGTAAGTTCTTGCCTATAATTTCTAATCTGCTTGCATAAAATGGAAAGAAGTTTGCCCATTTGAATCTTTAGTAAGCAGAAGTAAAGTAGAATGCCATTTCTGTCAAACTCATGTTGAACATGAGTTTCCAATAGATTCAGTATGTGCCCTTTATCATTTGTTACACAAACAAAGATTTCTAATGAGTCCGTGATTTCCAAAACATATTGTGATTCTTTAAATTTTAAAATTTCTTGATTTCCTTTTTAGAAACGTCGAGACTTTACAATTTATATTGAGGCTCACAAGATCAGTGCTGAATTGTCAGAATTTGAATGAGAATTAGAACTTTTGTATTTGTTTCATTAACACGATGAATAGCAGACAACGACATTTTAATAACGTTTAATCATTACTGGAACTAATACCACTCGTCTTCACATATATCCCAGAACTTCAGAAATTTTTTTTATGATAGCTCTTTCTCCGAATTATAAGTTTTTGAATAAATAAAAGAAAGCTCCTCTTTACGTTCCAATCCAAAACATGGTGAAAGCAAACACAATGGCTTCAAATATTTTTTAATTTGTATTTTGTTTGTCTCAGGGTTCCTTTTAATTTTGTGCAGATATCCCTTTTACTTTACTAGATTATTTTCGTTTAAACTGATTATTAGATTTTGCGAAGCTGTGAGGATTTCTGAGAAAGTAAGCAAAATGCTTGCAGACATTATCGTAGTTTTCTAAAGCGATTAACAAAAATAAGCACATCAAAAAGAATTTAATTCCTCAATCATGTCAGTCGGAATTTTTAATATGCAAAAACAATCTCGTGCTTCATGAAAAGATTAGATTTGGGTATTGTACATCTACTTCCTTTAATACAGTTTTATAAATCTAAATTGCGTTCTTAAATGGGCTTGTTTCTGTTGAATTTAAGAAAATCTGATTTTCATTGCTACTTGTTCATACATCCTTGAGTTTATACTTATGATATTTGCTGGGCTAGTAAAAAACAAGAGTATCAGATTGATCAGCTTGCCTTGACACATAAACAAGCTTTGTTATATGTGTCACAAAATTATAATGAAAACCATTCTATCTGCCCGTGTAAATATCAACAAAAAGGTACACATTTCTTTTATGGAAGCCAACATTTTAGGAAATGAAATGGCAACAGCTACTACTCGCTTTTTGGTCTCCTATTTCTCTTTACATTATTTTCCATTGCACAAGAAAATGGGTAGATACTCCGGAGCGTACTTTTGAGAGCAGGAAGCTCTTAGGTTTCGTTATGCTCCAAAAATCCACGCATAAGTATTTTCACTTAAGAAACAATCTCGGTCTTGGTTTTGTCTTTACCTGCATTTTTAAATATTTTCAATGAATGACACGGAATATGGTACAATTGTTGTTGTTTGAAAGTTTTAACTACACAAATTGCTTAAGCATAAAAGCACGAGGAAGTTTTATATTGCTTATTCCATCATCAAACGAGTGTTTTTAAACACGCATTTATATGATAAATATCATGGAATACATAATGCGAAAACCATATGAGAAAGAAACTGACAGTTTGGATATTTCTAATCTGGGATTCAAGGGATTTTACTTCTATATAAAGTATCACGAAGCTAGATATTACTAAACTTTGTAGTCGTTATTGTAGATAGACATAAAAATTTGCTACAACAAAAGATTACTTTTTAAAAGCCTCTTGGTTGAAACTTTTGTGAAAGGTTGGGTCTCAAGCAAGCAAACAAGATGGGGAACGTTAAAACACCAAAACATTGCACATTAAAGTACGACATCGTAATATTATGATAAAAACATAAATTGAAATACTAATACTGTTCAACGACCTTTTTATACTCACCTTCTTGTTTCATATAACCACAAAGCGGTTTTGTTTTACTTGGATTGTGCTATTAAATGTTGTGAAAACAAGAAGTGACAGCACCAAAATTAACTGCGACTATATTTGACAGTAAAGGATCTTTCGAAAAGAGAAAGCCCTTTACACGTTTACCTTTACATCTATGCATGAGTTTTTTTACGATATCCATGCCACCATCGTTAATAATTGTTTGCCAATGGCCTGCAAACTTCAAACATTTCGCAAACTTGAAATGTACAACTTAGTTTTTCTTAGGCTAATAATGTGTGTTTAAAGTCTGATTTCCTTTACACTTTTTGCTAACTTACATTAAACTCCCAATATTTTGAATGGAAAACTGGTAATAGCGTAACATTTTAGCTTGGAGCACACAACTTGGCTTTTTATTGCTTTTACATTGCTATTTTTTTCTTCCATCATTCATTACTACTATCCAACTTTCTAATTTTGAAGAAGCCGACCTTTCGCTGAATGGTTGATAGTTTGTCACTTTCACTCAAAATTTCCTAATAGTACTTTAAAAGTAAATGTGCCTACCAAATCTTCTTTTAAGCATTTATAGCCATGCTTTATTTAATAATACAACTGAAAAAGGCTTTTCCAAGGTTTTGGTTGCTGAAATTTGACATTTTTTCTATGATTTAGCAAATGGACATCGCACAACATATACGTTGAAAATCAACTATGAAGAATGATTTTTACAAAATGTACGAATAAAAATACTGCCAATTTATTACAGGCTGTCTCATGCAGTAGCCTAATGCTCAAACTCAACATGACAGTTATAAATTTGAATTTCATTCTGTGAAGAAAATTTGGAATTAAACCCTGAGGAGAAGAAACTGTAAAACAATAAATAATTAGCGTGTCGCACCCTGTGCAGATGTATTTCAATCATTTTACTCCGCAAAGAATAAATAATTAATGTTTACAGTTTTCGCAAGGATGATAGTATGTTGGAACTCGTTTTATGTAAATGCATCATCGTCGCTTCAACAACTGTCAAAGTAGGAGTTACTTTATGAGTCCTTCAAGAACAATGGAACAATACGAACGGATTAGTTTCCATTTTAAATGCTGTGAGTGTTTTTTAAGTGCGGAGCGTGTCCATGAAGTAAGAAAATGTAGGTTTATATCGTAAGCTTTGGAAATTTGGCAAAGTATTTCTTGCTTTTAAAAGTTATATGATGGATCCTATATTGGTTTCGTTCATGTGTCATAACATAATTTCCAAACTAGATACATACATTTCAGCACCACAACCTTCAAATTGTTTGGTTTCTTGTCTGCATTTCAAGGCGGAGCGAGTTTACCATATGTGAAGGCAAAAATATGTAGCGTACGATCAAAGCTGAAAGGTTTCATATTTTTGCAGAAAGTAAACTTTTAATTCAGTTTCATGCCCAAATTCTTTCTACCAGTTTCATTTAAATTTCACTTCATCAAATTCATATATGTAATTTTATTCTAGGAGAAACTTGAACTAACTTTTATCCCCATCCAATGCAATTTGGTGGGGAATATGTCGACATGGAATATTGCTCATTTCTGCATATTATGTTCAGGGCATCATTTACCCATGTCATATATATAATAAGCAATTTGTAGGTTGACGTTTCATCTAGAAAATAACATTAGTTTGTTATTATTCCAAAAAAACGAGGCGGTTAGAGAGTATAATGTGCCTTTGAGTTGCCAATAAAATTCAGTGGTTTCGATAGACGTGTTCTTAAATTTATATGTATCTATCATGCATGTAAATTTGTGTACATAATAATATTGTTTTTATTAATAAGAATATAATTTTTTTACTGAACTATATTGCAAAAATTATGTTACAATTTAAATACAAGATAAACCTACCATTAAACGAGAAATTAAGCAATCTATAATACTAGATTCACACATTGATTACTTAATAACTATGAAACTTCTCATAAATAATTCTACAACTTCCATATAAATATATACTTAAAATGCATGTTAAATTGTTGTATTCTTGTGATTTAACTACTCTAAATCAACTTTACATGCTTCAACTCACACACACGTGTTTTAACATATAATATTGCTTGTGTATTTTAAGTACAATATTATCTGTTTATGTGACATCTAAAACAGTTTACTTATTTAACAAAGATAGTTAGTAAACTTTTAAGCATTTAGGACAATACGCATTATGACTATATTTGTAAAATAAATGAATGATGTATTGAGTTTCGTAAATCATGCACTTTGCAATTTGCAAAGGCAAATTTCAAATAAAATATGACAACTACAATTGTGCATTGAGAGCAAAAAGTCACCATTA
>LJIJ01002522.1:0-26167 GCA_001718145.1 Orchesella cincta
ATACTGACGCTGACCCAGTGCCACTAGGTCAGAAGCTGAGAAAATACCACATTATTCTCCAGTTTGAGATGCTGAATTATGCCAGTGCCCTCTTATGTACATTTAGAGAAACGAGACAGTGTCCCCAGGTACACATATAATGAAAGGCACCATTACCATCTAGTCAACTTTTCATTTAGGAGCACCCCAAGGGGAAACCAAATCTGCTAAGAAATTAGGCCAATGTTGTCATCCATCCTTAAAAGCATAATATATACTCAAACAGTCCAATTTAATTGGTCAAAATTTGAAAGGAGCACCGCGTGCTCCTAAAACGAGGTAATTTAACATAAACGTGTATGTAGCGGGGAAAGGAAAATCGTCTACTATCGCGAGGTGCTCTGAATTGGAGGCGCTCCAACATGGTGTCAAAAACACAATGAAATCTAAACGGCGGGATTCCAGGCTGCCCCACGCACGAGGTTGCTCTTAAATGGGGTGCTCTTATGTCGAGAGTTGACTATAGGTCAGAAGCAGAAAAACTGTCCCATTATCCACCAGTTTGAGCTATTAAATGACGCCAGTTCCCCCAAATGTACATCTGGTGAAACGCCGCAGTGCCCTCAGGTTAGAAGCTTACAAAACACTCCAAGAAACAACGCGAACGAAGTTAGCTTTGTTGTAGCTGGAGCTGCACAAACGAGACGTTCAGGGGAAGCAATTTGTGACAATATAAGTTTAACAAACTCTTCAGCTACTGAAAATAGAATTACACCGAAGTAAATAATGATATAGCAATTTAACGATCGTAACAAATTGTGTTTTGCATTCGACTGTTTTCCTGTTTCTGTTGCAGATGAAGAAAGGTCGTTCTCAAAATTGAAACTAATAAATCGGACAAGACCGTAGCAGAGAAGCGGCCCAAATCGTTTTAAATCCTTGAAATACTTTGCTTCTGAAAGCGAGCTCGTCCAATCCCATCGCTTTTCGAAGCCTCGTATTTGATACGGTTTCGTATCGTCTTTCAGGTCCCGATTAATACAAAACTCAATTGTTACACTAATATCTCTTATCATCCTTAATTATTTAAGTTTTAAGTCTAGCGGTTTGTAATTGGGATACGTGAGACTTTGTAACAATGCGTGGAAGAATTTACTTAAATTACGTGCGAATAACATAAAATTTTAGTGACAGTCAAATCCTGAAAAGTGATTATTATAAATTGGCTGCAACACTTAATTAAGACTTATTTGCGCGACAGAATGTCACCAGAAAGACACTCAGGAATGGTTTTATCTGGCATTGAAGTAATAGGGGCTCAATGACGTGTCTTTATGATTGAAACTGTTTTCAACAACAATGCCCGTCGTAGACCAATTTTAAATTAAGCTTTTAGAAACTTCCCAATCATTAAATTATAAATCGTTCCCGGTTAAGTAAATTCAATTATTTTAATTGCAATGTCATCATAAATAAAAGTTAGTTAATCATTTTTAAGTTTAATTATTATTTTGTTTGTTTATTTGGAATGGCCAGTTGTTTTACAAAGCACTATGAAACGAATAAAAATTAAGATATACACTTAAATTTGGTTTAGACATCGTTCTTCTTGCACCCGGGCACTTGGGTCCCTGGCTCCACCCCTGTGCTCACTTCTTATTTACTAATTTCGTTTTCTCTAATTCTTGTATTTCAACAATTAATATTTTTTACGAATATTTATTTAATCAGCTCTTAACTCAAGGGAACATCTGGCGTTTTACAATTAAACCATTAAAGGCTACAGGATTTGTTAATTTTCTCATTTTCATAAGTTCCATTTCTCTGTAAGCTGAACGTAGTTAAATAAATGCTGGTAGCCAGCGGGGTAAAATCAAACAATTTCCCGTATGTCCTTCAATTAACACTTATCCTCCTTAATCAACACTTATCCTCCCTAATTATCACTTATCCTGCCTTAATTATCACTATCTTCCTTAATTGTCACTTATCCCCTTTAATTGTCACTTATCTATCCTTAATTGTCACCTTATCTCCTTAATTGTCACATATCCTCCTCCTTTCACTATCCAAATTATACACGACAATGGTATTTTTAATTAGCGGCCGGTCTCAAATGGGGCATTGTGAACATTTTGTTCAATGTATGATTTTCCTATGATGAAACTTAATTATGATTTCTTAATTAGGATAAAGTAAACGGATTTAGCTGAAAATCAATCGGGTTCGTCCCCTTGACCTAAACAATCAGTAGGACAACCTTGAAGTTATTGGATTAGTTTTTGTTTGACATATCGCGCGGACACCCATCTAATCCACATGACATGAAATATGCCCATTCTCATATAAAATACAAACATTCTGTTTGATTTTAAATAATTATTTTTACAGTGTCACAACAGAACCAGCAGGCATGGGCAAAATCTACTCTAGGTGCAAATACAAAATACTTACTCGGTTCAAAATACTTTTGTATTTGAAATACATTTGCCAAAAAATAGCTCCAAATACAAAATAAATTTCATGAAAAATGTGTAGAAAGTCTGTAATTGTCTTTTAACAGTGTTAACAATGTAGTAGTAGCAGGTTGTATGCATTTTTAAAGATTTTAAAGGGTGCCATCGGATTCATCTCACAATATATTAGTCCAGAAAACTGCATTTAATGTGAAAAATAATCCCAAAAAAATCATTCTCAAAAGAGTCTGTGAGAAGAAATGATTCATTATTCGACAACGTGTGGTGGCCACCCTAGAACATCCAGCATCTTCAATCGAAACCCTTCCTGCAATAACCTGGTGGTAGGCTTCAATCATTATCATGCATGAAAGAAACCTTCTGGCGGAAGCATGTGGATTGCTCCACAAAACTCCTCGATCCACGAATCTGGTAATCGCGGTTGGAATGAGGACAAGATTTTCAACATATGAAGGAGCCGTCATACAGCACCAGAACATCATGTTCTTCTGAGCAACACCTTTGATCGAGCGGTTCATCTCAGCTGTAGTTTTCCGTGGACTTCCATATCTTTGGTTACCATGTTTCCAGTTTCCCTGAATCGAATAATGACTCCAGTAACCGTTTTATCGTTTGTTTCACTCATCTCGGCGATGTTTTTACTCATTAATTTTTTGTTCAGTTGTACTCAATATAAAAGTTATCTGCTTATACGCTTTGCTGACTCTATCGTGAGAATGATGATGAAGATTAAAGGTAAATGGTGCAGTTTGTGACAAGTCTACACTCAACATTTACTTCTTCGGTATCACACTATAACACTTGCACATTTTGAAAACGCGAAGAAGTAACCTGGTCCCTCCTCAGCATTTTTTTCAAACAAATTAAAGTTTCAAAAAATTTATAAAAAAAGAGATATGTTGTAAGTAAACCTCTGTTACAATAAAATCAATAATATATACCTTTTTGGAACAGTCTTTAAAACTCACAGGTTCACTTTCAATATTTACGTGTTAATTTCCATAAGCCTAGACTTTAATTCGTTTCCTCGGAAACATTGACCAGTGAAACACCATGATTTATGGTTATTTATTTACAGTGGTCTACATTAAGCCGCAATATTTTTCCATTTGGCGTAGGACAAGGTCCGTAGCTTTCTTTTTAGTAGCTTTTATTGACAAACGGAGCCTATCCCACTTACATTGTCAGTGGGTAGAGTAAATTATCACGAGTTTCATTCAAAGTTCAGTTAGGGTGGAGAGTGAACACACCTGATACTATTCTCGCCAGTATGGACATATTTTTTGTCCTTATCCGTGGAGATATTCGCATTGATATCTGCCGTGAGTAAATGTATAGTTGGTATTACCATTGCTTTGATTTTACAAATGGGCTAAAATACACTGCAGTTGCACCCCACAAAATTTATCAAACCTGAAAAATCAAGGTTCGATATTAATCTCATCTGTAAGCCTGATGGGAAGAAATGGGGGTGCTGGAAAGGATGCACAACTCTCATAATTGTGTGTGTTTTACACACAGCCATAGGCATTTTACGGCAAGTTAAAAAATGAATACAAGGATGGTTTTGACATCATGAAATGAGCTTTTCCACACTTCATCAAATGAGCATGCTTGGATTCATAAAGCGGAGTAGGAAAAAAGATAAAGATGTCACGACTTTTATTCTTTCTGTTTTGGTTACGCAGATGCATGTTATTTCAATGGCATATTGACTTACCTCATTCATTTATATTGTAATAAATGTTTGCGAATGCTCGACGACTTATGTAATATCAGTCTGTGCATTATACGCAGTTCATCCTTCACATATTATCTCACTGAAATACATACCTTTCCATTGTCTGATGAAGAAAAAAAGAGGTTGAGGATTGATACATGGCTTGAGAGAATTTTAGGTTTTATAGCTCGTTCAAAAGTCAAACGAAGCAATATAACCTTTTCATGCCCATAAGTTCTATAAGATGATGCTCGGTAAAAGAATTTATTATTTTTGAAGGGCTATAAAAGCAGGTACATATACATACGTGGATTGTAAATGATTTCATTGTTCAGCCTCAACAACTGTGCAACCACCGTTTTTTGATGAGGATCATGGCAAAAAAATTTTTTTTTTTAAACATAAAACGGACCTCAGGAAAACCTCAGCTGAAGCATACCCTAAGCCCAAATTTCGTTTCGTTTTGAAAATAAATATATGTGTTTTCAGCCCAGATGCAGATGAATAACTTCCGATCGAAAAATGGAACAAGGTAATATGCTTTGCTTGAGAGTGCTAAATAATTTGCAGTTGTTTATCATCATTCGCCTCTACTATAAATGGGAACAGGGAAAATAGTAAGAAAATGACAAGAGTATGAACCACTACAAATATGCTCACATCATTTCATTTTCAGTGTGCAACAACCATCAATTTTTATTGACTCATGAATAATATACGGGTATGTGCGTAGCTGAGACGCATCCTTGTTTTAGCTATAAAATTTTCCACTATGAAAATTGGCAAAAGGCATTTGTTACTGTCGAGTTGCTGATTATTTTATTAACTAAAATTTCCTTTTCAAATTACAGAAATAATGGTGACAGAATGGAAAAGATTTCAATGGAAAGTAATGGAAATATTTTAAATGACGTTGGTTACAAAAGCATTGCAACAAAATTTTAATTCGTAAAGCTACAAATACAACTAGTGTTCACATATCATTCCATCAACCAACAAAGACGATGAAATACAAAGTCATGTAATTGTGCAATCCCTACGTGCAATCTGAGCTGTCCAGACACAAATCATGCACGTTTTCATCCACATCCAAATGAAAATTGAAAGTTCCGCAGGAGATCCAGCCAAAAACATACTCATGTACGCAGCAAAAGACATTCCAAACTAGAATCAAAACGATGAATATGAGACTAGCCAAATTGAATATGACGATGAGCTCTTGCAGCATGCTTAAGGGGTTTCCGGTTCTATTTCCACCATCACTTGAAGCTCCTTCTATTTCAAATCTCCGTTGGCTTTGTCGACGTGCGTTTTCAAAGATATTCGACATCCTAGACAAAAAACTGTGTAAAATTACGCTAAAATACATATACAGAAAAATGAATACGTCCTTACCTAAAAAATGTTGGGTTACCTGTGATACTCAATCACGAGAAACGAGAGACACCAAAAGATTAACAAGGAGATTTGAGAAAAGACGTCGTGTTATTATGAAAGCCTAGAGCCAATTGAAACCACCTTGCTTCTTCTCAGTTTCAGTGGTTTTTCAAAAGTCATAATAACTTTTATGGTCATCGAACACTTGTTTTTACTGCTGAATACATGCCAAACCTTCGTATCAAGCTGATTCTGAAGGCTGAGAGTGAGGAGAGTTTTGTGACTCATACCATGCCAGATCGCTAAAAACAATAAAATCCGAATGGGAAAAGCGTGTGCAAAATAAACCACCGTAAACTTTGCTTGCAATGCTTTGAATGACTTAACAAAATACTTTTGCATTTTCATGAGTTTCAACGTAGCGTGATTTAATTAGAAATGACGTGAATATCTCCTCTTTGCTTGTCAAAATATACCAAATTAATTATATTTTTATATCAAGCTACCTTATATCTTTGCATGTTAAATGTCTATACAGAGGATTGTGCAAAATATTGACGATCATCCCATTTATGAACGAAAGTTACGTGTATCACAGTCAAGCCAGCTAATTGCCACAGGCAAGAAATTTTACTAAATATTCGCTAGAACTTATGATGATATGATGACGATGAATATCTAGATTCCAGATAAACATGTTATATACATATATACATACATATGAAACGCTATTAAAACTTAGTTGGATTTATATTCTATTTGTAAAACCTTTTCCTTTCAAGAAAGACTCCGGCTACTGTTGGAATGGAGGGAAGCAAGCTACCAATTTTCAAGTGATTAACCTAGTTTTAGTGCATGTTTATTCGAGTGGAAGACAGAACGAATGCCATTTTGTAGCATTGTAGTGTGGTGCAGATGCCCATATACATTGATAACCGAAGTTTGATTTCGGAACACCGCTGAAGAAATCAATTTATGTTCGATATCGGAGATTATGGGATATATATCTTGTGCTTCATAACATTTCAAATCTTGGGTATTTTAATATTGTTTTTAAAAGAACAAAGTCATAGTTGGAAAGGATATCGTTTACCTTTGCAGATCCTCCGAGTTCCCTCTCATCCATTTGTGTCTCTATGTTGTGATTGCAGTTTCTATCTTTCTCCTTGCAATTATAATCAATCTGGTTCAAAAATGTTACTTGTTTTCTAACTGAAGACTTGAAGAATAGCTTTTGACCTGCCTCAGAAATAGAACGCTTGTGCATTTTATTCTGCATATTCAAATTTTAACACTACTGATAATTTAATAATTCCCTATCTATTGGAATCAGGTATTTTGAACAGCTAGTTGTCAATTTCAGAACTATGAGCAAATAAATACCCTTAATTTACAAATTCAAATCTTTAGACGCTGGCGATGAATCTTTGAAAGTACCCAAGAGTTTACTTATTGGTTCGTTAGTGTTTAAATGAAGCGAATAATGATTTTTATTTAAATTCTTTCGAATTTACATTTGTACATTATAGCCGTAATTAATGTTATTATTTCAAATATCAAACCTACAGGGAAGTACCACAGAAACTACAAAATTCATTATTTTCTCATGTTTTAATTGTTAATTTTATCATACCTTGTTACAAAACTAGCACGCAATGCCTGATTCATTTTTGTCTGAATAAATACTATGGTCCTAATAAATGTGTCACTTATTATAACTAACTTTTTTAGTGTATTTTATTTTTAGAAAACTTGTTACTGTCGTGGCCAGATCAACTCATCAGCAATTACCGTGAGAAAATTAGAATGCTCAATGATTATTAAAAAATAAACACACAATGCTCATAGTTTCATTAATAAATAGTAAAGTTGTTAACAAAATATTGAGTCAGCAAATTGCATTTTGGTTAGAATGCCTTTGTCAATCTGCTTTGAAAATCATAATAAATTGTAAAGCAATGCGTTAGCACTAATAAAAGTCGTCAAATGTGTATTGTAAATGGTTTGTATTTTTGCAACAGCAATCTTATAGGAAAAAATTCTGTTTGCAACAATATTCTCGGTGCAGAGAAACCGGCAAAAACAAAAATCTCATACGAATACATTACGACAAAACGCTGTAAAATCACTTAATAAATCCGATTTAATTTTATTGCTTTTTATTCAATTTGCCTCCACGGATTCACCTCGTTTTTAAGCAATGATAAGCATAAACTGTACAGGATTTAGTGTGATGTGGTTCAAAGTACACGTTTTTGCAGTTGATATACGAAAGGATAGCTGCTAAAAGGAAGTTAAAATTGCAAAACAAAGCTTTATAATTGAAGTATTTTTAAGCAATAAAAAAGCACTTCTATTCACCGAATCACATAATTGAGCAGCAACGCATTTTAGGAAAGCGCCACGCAATCAATTGCAAATTATTTCTGTACATGCTGCAGAGTTGATTTTTTAAATTTAAGTAGGTCAAGTAATTTGCTAAAAACAATCACCTGTTACAATTACGACAGCAAAAACAACTGGTTAAACATGTGCTGAGTCTTTATTTATACGTTTAGCTAAGCATTTTACAATCATATAAATATAAAATTCCGGTTCAAACTTACAAAATAAGCACTGAAACGAGTATACAAACTTTAACCGCTCCCATTTAGAAACAAGAGTTGACTATAAAACAGGAATGAAAAATGGTTTCTAGAAACGCTTTCCATATTAATAGCAACATGGGTCTTTTATTACAATGTTTGACATTCATATTCTTTATTCACACCGTTCACTCTGGATTTCCAAAATTCTTTAATGCAAATGTGATTAAATTTGAAAAAACTCTTATGTTAAATCTATAAGGGCTATTAAACATTATAATTTTTGTTTCTAGAAAGCGTTCCAAGGAAACCAGGCTGTGCTAAAATTGCCAGAAAAGAATCCACAAGCTCAATCCATTCATTCACATTTAGACGAACAGCAGCCATGGAACAATGAATACTGTGTTCCTCCAAATACCCCTTGTGATTGTCAACCGAATTGTGAGCGAGCCAACAGATCTTCCACAGTGGATGATCACCCTACAGGTTGTGTAGTCCAAGATTGCACAGTACACGATACAGACCTAGTTTTCTACACGTGCTTTTGCGAATTTGGTAGCTTTCAGCCAAGGGGTTGCGTTAATGGTTCTCAAGAAGTTTTTCCTCTCTGCCCTGATGACAAAGACACTAACGTTGATTGCACATGTGATGGACCACGAAGAAGTCCATATCGTTGTGCTTTACGTGAGTGTAATCCCGGGGAGCAGACTACTGCCGAAACTACCTGCATTTGCGGTGTAACCGAAGACACATCGCCATGCGGATGCGTTACGGAACCTGAAGCACCTGAAATAGCAACACTGACGAAAACCAAAGAATTAACAGCATCCGATGAGCACATAATAAGCTCTTTTGGTCATATACTGCTAAGTAGTACGTAAGTCTTTCGGTTCATCGGAACTTACTCTACAAAACTTTTGCAAGTTATGTCTGGAAGGTTTAAGTAAACCTATTTAAATTTACTTAAGATTTCTGTCCGCGTTGAGATCAGATCACTAAAATAAAGAACTGCAAAGACAATTTTTTCACACCTTCAAAATGGAGAAATAAAATAATTGATAATTGGTTTTTTGAAACAACTGCGAAATTTGAACAGAACCCAAAACTCACGAAAAATACATAGTTATTAGGATTAAATTCTTTGCTACTTTTATGGTAACCGACTTTGCAAATCAACTTTTCATTGATTTGACGATCTCATAGCTGCAGTTTCATTCCCTAAAACATAATCTACAAGCATTGAGTTTAGTAGAAATTCAGTACGCAATCTAAGCACAGCCCGTAAAATAGGTGCCAACTGCTTACTATAATTAGAATAGTTACATATATTGGATTTTTATTGGGTAAGTATTTTTTAACTCTCATATATATAGCTTCCATGTACTAGAGTTGTTACCAGAAAAATTTATCAAATTGGTGTCCGCGTGTTGAATTCATGCATTATCTACAAATGACGTGTGCAAACAGATGCTTAAAATTTTAACATCTTCTGCATTTTTGTTCACAAACACGGCACAAAATTATTTACAACACATACTTTTTCTGATTCTGACGTATACTTCAAATTAATTGCGGTAATACTTCTGCCGTGTAATTTTTTATAAAGACATTCAAACTATCGTGTTTGCATTGTTGCCTTTAAATTATTGCGTGTCAAAATTTATAAACTCATCTGCGGTAAGTGTTAATATGGATATAGCATTGGATTTCTTATTCGGTGAACCACAAGGATACTTTAATTTGTACAATTATGTGTCTAAGAAATCAAATTCAGTACAGGAACAATGAATTGGGAAAGCCTAGAGTGACAAAATTTAATTTCTTGCTTCAAGTAACATCGTCACAAATTTTTACTTGAGTACTTTAATTAATATTTTAAAAAATGAATTGAACATTAGAAAACTTATATTATAACAGCTTCGCGTTTGAAAGAAGCAGGTTTGCGTAAAAAAAATTTTATTTTTAAATTTAAACGCTACAGAAACGCCAGGAGGGCAGGACAATAAATAAACCAAGTAATAATGACACGCTTGCCTTTATGTAATAGGTGTAGCATAGATGCCTCAGAAGTTTCAGATTGTTTGTTGTCCATGTTACTAACTCATAGTATACCTGTTATAATGTATAAAAGTGTAAAAATATATGAAAACATAAAAGGTTTTTAAATTGAAGCTGCAACAGGATTGAAAAACATTGGAATCTAATTGATTTAATTTTACATCTAAGTGATTTTAAGCGAATTCGACACTTTCCAAATTTCATGCCTTAAAACGAAAGAGCTTAATTTCCTAACAGAAAGACCATAAAAACTAAGTCATTAGGCTCAAATTTGAGCTGGGGTACTATGTGACTGTTCTGCTGGGGCGACCTGGAAGGGATTCGACGGAACACGGACTTTTCATTTTTTTGACCAAATGACCTGAAATTTTGGTGGTAGATCATTCAAACGATTCCCCAGAGGGCATTTTTGACCGCTTGTCAAAAATCGAATTCCTCTTGATTTTATTAGCATACACGTTCAACGGAAAATCAGCTTGCTGCAAACCACGCAGCTAGTTGCATGGGTAAAAAAAGCATATTTTTGAAGAAGCTATATTTTCGGCCCAAACTCGATTTTTGACAAGCGGTCAAAAATGCCCTCTGGGGAATCGTTTGAATGATCTACCACCAAAATTTCAGGTCATTTGGTCAAAAAATGAATGAGTAAATCGTGTTCCGTCGAATTACTTACAGGTCGCCCAAGCAGAATAGTCTCATAGTACCCCAGCTCAAATTTGTACCTACTGACTTAGTTTTTTATGGTCTTTCTGTTAGGCAATATAACTATTTCGTTTTAAAACAAGAAATATGAAAAGTGTCGAATTCGCTTTCAATCATTGATCTATAAAGCATATTACTTTCCAGTTTATAACAACATTCTGCAAATTTTTGTTGTGAGAAAAGACTGTAAATGTTTGATGCAATAATTGGTTGGTAATGAATCTCATTAGAATGACAAACATTGGATTCATGAATAACACTGGAGAATTTGGCTTTAAATAAATTTTTATTACGTTTTTGTATTCATCAAAGCATAGCCGAAAATTTAAAAACGCTATAGGTAGAGCACAATATTCCGGACCATTTCAGTTTTAGAACATTACATTAAAACAGCACCCAAGTATTCTTTTAGTTTTTTTTATTGTACACATAAAATTAAAAATTAAACTGCTTGGATTCATTGTGATCTGGTTTCACATGTACACGTGAGTTTACAACTTCTTGCAGGAAGTAAAAACTGCGAATCTCAGTTTTTCTACCAACGACAAAAACACTCATTTCAGTCCATTTCGCAGGAACGCTTTTGTATGCACTTTCTACAGATTGCGGAAATAATTCTGTAAAATTAAGTAGGTCAGATTGATGCTTAAATTCTGTATGTGTTTCCAAGTAATTAGTTTATAAATTGGCTTCAAAAATCCTTACTCACATTAATTTTTGCAGATGTATAAATACACCAGATCAGCAACATCATAAGCACACAAATGCTCAACAACTTGTGCATTTAAGATCAAACGACAACTTCCCTTGAACTCTTGTTGATCTACATCTCAAAACATGCATCATTTCTTGAAGATTTGTCTCGTGTACTCCGTTTTTCAAGCCGTGATGACAGATTCTTCCTTTTCCAATGTAAGTCTGAGTTGTTTCAACCTTTTTACAATTAAAAGACTAAGTTTAAACTTAATTACGTATTTTGTTTTTTAGGAAAAACCCGAAAGTCACAGCATACGAAAACGGGATTTATATGCAGTGCCATCATCAAAATACAATGGACCAGCTTCTTCTAATTATCAAGTGGCATATCAGCCACAAAATACGTATACAGGTGGAAGCAATTACCCATCCAAGGGAAAATATCGTAGCAAATCTTCCTACAACCAAAACCCGAGTTCAAGATTAGGTACCAAAAGTCGCAAACGATATCAGAATGTCTGAAATATTTACATTTAGTTTTAGAGACAATGTAAAATCTCAACAAATTTATGGGCAAAAATTGCTATTCCTTGCTAAGTTTTTTGAGTTACTTATATTTTTGCAGGATTTTTACGTAAGTTTGTCATTTGTGTTGACACATAGTATCTATTTTCTGTAAATGAATACGATAAAACATAGCATTTCCGTCAAACCAACTTTATGAAATAATAGTAAAGTGTCTTATTTATTTTTGTCGCCACTACTCCTGAACAACTTTGTTTTTAACTAAACTTCTAATAACAAATATTTGGTTAAATTAATTCAGTAGAAATAAAACAAGGTTAAACGTCATTTCAAACTTCGGTCACGCAGTTTGTGTCTAATTATACTCATTAATCTACACAGATAACATTATACTTACAAAAATCACAGACATTTCTGTTCAGAAAACAAAGTGAAACACAACACGATTGAAATCAGAATGTATTTGATTACATTTATTGCTCACAAAAATTAAAAATTATTCAGCAAAATTGATATTACGTGCTCTCCAGAACAGATCAATCTACCAAGATTCAGCTTAGAACTATTCAAGCAAACATTCAATGGCATTACGAATTTGTACTTTCTTGCTTACTATGTAGGTTAACTTGCGAGCACAAGCTACAACAGTTGCCTGTTGCTTATATTATCAACTTTTGTGTTCGAAATTGCTGAGTTAACTTGTTTTAAAAATACGATAAAAATCTGCAGTTGTCACAAAAAAATTAATTACTCAAATCGGTGCCAGATCTATAAATCTAAAATCCTTTGCATAAGTTATTGCAACACGGCATAATAAGATTTACAATTAATGCACTTCTTTATCATTAAATGTATCATGCTTGAACTGACAAGGAAGCTATCTGCAGTGCCCGGAGAGTTCAATCAAGTAAAACAGTGTTTCCTAGGGCAGTTTGACATGTTGCTTACGATGCTGTATTAAATTTTCTGTAAAACTCAACTTTTGAATTTGCACAAATGAATATTTGCAGAATCCAATGACTAGTGAATTAATCATGTAGAAAATCACTAAAACAGTCTACACATCTCATTATCTATAATAATAACACAATAAAACAAAAGTTTGATTAAAAACAGTGCAAAAATCATACACACTGAGCCTAATTTGTCTAAAATCCGATAAATTTGTCAAAAGTTTTCAATTCAATTTGTCAAAATTGCCTTTTCTGCGACCCTATAAAACTAATATGTAAATACCTTAGATGATTTTTACGGTAAAATAAATACAGCATCGTGTTCAGCATGTCAAACTACCCTAGAAACACTATTTCGCTTGCCTGTACTCTTCGCGGCACCAAAGATAACTCTATTGTAAGTGACATTTGAAATTGAAACATTGTTGACATAAAACCACTCAAGATCACAACCTAATCCCTTTATTTTTACATAAAAATAATGGCCATTTTTCAATGTAAATTTTTTTAAGTATTCAGTAATCATTATTACATTGCGATGTTGCATGCTTCTAGCAAACAAAATTATGTATACAGGCCAATATTCAAATGAAGCCAGTTTATAGTAAACCTAGTAAACCTTGTAAACCAACAACATTGGTACACAAAATATTGTTGTCCACTTTTAGCACATTGTAATGAGTTTAAGTCGTATTGTATTTGGTGCATATCCGAAGAACTACGACTTTGCTATAAATTATATGAGAATCAAAGTATATTTCAAATCTCCCCAATAAATAAGTTAGCGTAAACGATATAATATTTGTAGGAGACAGAACTACATTTGATTGAGTGAAGCCAAAGTAAAGATCGAAATCTCAAGATGGAATGAGAAAAGAATCATCTAGATAGGTAGTCAGAGACGAAGAATTAAAGGACAAATTAACAAACATTGTATTCATACATATATTATATACATATCGTCGTTGTATTTTTTGTGAGGGACATCTGCAAAAGTGGCTTACTTTCGACCGTGACACATGAAAAGTTGGCATATTTTCGACTGGGACATCTGAAAAATTGGCATATTTTCGACTGATACAACTGCGTTGGTAGAATGACTTTTTGAACCGGCTATCTACTAATTTTGGACAAACTGTGCTTCATGATTCATTTAATTCTTTAGAAAATTCTGAGCATTTGGATATAAGCATGTCAATGGGTCTTCAGTCATTCTAATGAAAAAACGATCCAAACGATTCTGTACACAAACTTTTGTTGTGATCAGAATCTGTGGTTTCTTTATGAAATAGAGTCCATTCCATACATATTCAGTCTTATTTGAAGCCCCTTTTCGCCTTTATTCCTAATTTATATCAAAATAAATAGTGTGGTTGGTGTTGATCAAATAATTTAAATTATCCAATATTAAGGTATGTTGTGTTTTCCGCTTCTCCTGTAAAATCATGCTTATGTGGATAGCCGTTTCAAAAAATCATTCTACCAACGCAGTTGTATCCGACGAAAATATGCCAACTTTTCAGATGTCCCAGTCGAAAATATGCCAACTTTTCATGTGTCACAGTCGAAAGTAAGCCACTTTAGCAGGTGTCCCTCACAAAAAATACAACGACGATATAAATCATTGAAATATATACAGAACTCAATAAAAGAAAATCATCATATTTAATACTTATTATTACAGCTTTGTTCCTATCTAAAGGATTGAAAGAGAAGAAATGTGCGTACATGAATCCACTTTTTCATCAGTAGAAGTAGGAAATTATTAGATGCGTTTTAGTTATAGTAGCGATAATTACATTTTTAAATTACATTTATGATAAAATCACTCGTTTTCCTGTTTTACTTAGGGACTCTCGGCTAGTAACATTTGGAGCTTGTCTGCAAGCGAAATACATATAGAGATGTATACAAAAAACATTATTACTTTTATCAACTCATATTTTTACCATAAACAGTTCAAATCCGCACATCAAAAGTCCTTATTATAATAAACAGTACAGTATTCTTACAGTCAGTTATCAGATCCAACACGTGGTTCGAGAAGACTAAACCCTACAAATTTACAGTCCAAACAACTTTTATTTACACTAAGAAAAAGGCCCACGCACCAACAAATTTCTAAACTAATTTTTAAAAAATCATGTATACGTATCGTACTAAGTTGAGTGTCTGAGCATTGTTAAATTTCTTAAGCAAATTAGGAAGCATTTTGAAGCGTGAATAAGTAATAGTAAGGGAAGTTGTATTACCAGTTGCTTACTTATTACTAACATCAAAATCTAATAAAAATGAAATATGGAGTCATAAAATCTCTGATAACTATTGTCACCTTTGCCTATATTTAAAAAGGAATGAAGCGTCTTTAAAATTGGATAGTTGTTCTGAGCATAATCATGGGGCGATGTGAGAATAACACACACAAAATCCAAACACCTTGCTGCGCTGGGATAATAGAATCTATATTGAACAGACATTCTGCTGACCCATTTCACTGGACATTGGGGGGGCAATTTGAAACCTCGGACCTACTCGGAGCTCCATTAATGAATGCATTAGCAAAACTTGAGTTTTGAATTGATAGCATCTAAAGATAAACAGAAAACTTTGTGTCTAGAAAAGTTAGACGTGATATCAACAGTTCTAACGAATTTTCTCAAACGACCGTTCAAAAACAAGCTCGGAATATATTATTTTTATTTCTGAGAATTTATAATGCTACTGAATACCTTATAACTTAACAATACCTTACCATGTAAAAAAAGGCAAAAATTGGGCTTTATAAATTGAATCTGGATTTGCTGAAAGGAACAACATCAGATTTACAATTGAAAACTGATTTTTTGTCGTGCAAATAAAAAACTCAAGTGCACGATCATCATAATATGGATTTTGAAAAGCGTATAAGTCCGATACACTAACTTCAGATATTAAAGATTAGGCATCCTCACATCAAAAGTGAAAAGACAACGCACACAAAATACACTTTACTTGCAATAAGTAGGCTTGAATCAATACGCATTCATAAAATAAGTCACCCTACGAGCAGTTTGCTGTGGATGGCACAAAGTATTCATACGTAATTGAATACATGTATGTTTCATTGCAAAAAACTACTAACGCTTGCTTTTAGTCCTCTTCAAACGAAAGTAATACATAGCCCAAAAATGCTTAAACAAGAGTCGTCATATTTTACTCGGGCCATTACAATTTTCATTAGCAATAAATACTTTTATTAATTTAATTCAGGAAAAAAAATTGTGCTGAAATAGCACTGACGAGCTGCTCTATTTTCCAAAGCCTATAATAAATTCCTCTCTATGCAACAATTATTTACAATACTTTCGCATTTTAATTTACTTGCCAACGCCAAGAGAGGTATAAACTACATCGATGCGCACTGCAAAGCTACAACATCTGCTCAGCACTTGGGCAAAGCAACAAAATCCAAAATCGTACGTCTTGTTTTGAAAATATCCTGGATTCTAATCCAGCATCAGCTCAATCATGCACCTTTTATTTAAAGTATTAGCCATTTTTTCCGTTACACAAGCTGTAATTGCTGAATTGTCCTCTTCCCACGTAAGTTAATTTTGTCATATGCTCTTTTCAAAATTAAGGACCATTATAATTAATTTTTTGTTTTCTTGAACAGGAATTGGAAAACAAATCACAGACAAAAACGGGATATTGTACCATCAAACTACCAGGCAACGTCACCATCTTCAAATCTTCAATACATACTCTGGGGCCGCACCTTCAAGCGAGTTACCCCTTCTACACCATGGAACCTCCAATTATGCCGTCACGGTGGCTACAATCAGTACAACCAAACCACACAGACATTGCGACTGCATCCTGGACTGCTACTTTGACACAAACCCTGCACAGATGTGGACCATCTACCGGTGTTATTGTTCAAGACTGCACTGAACGACACAAGATTAATTCTAACTTGTTTTTGTACCAGCACTTGGTTCCCTGGAGGTTGCGTCTACCCGTTTGACGGGCACTCCCCGATGTACAAACGCATCTACCCCTGAATGTTCCTGTAATGGTATCAGTAAAAGCCCTGATGATTGTAGCTTGGACTATTGTCAAGCTGGTGAAAAACCAACCTGCACAACAAGATGCATTTGCAATCTTGATGATACTACCAGACAACCTTGTGCTGTGTTACAATTTTGCTTAGTGGGTGTCGAAACTGCACAGAGTACGAACTTAATTGCGTCCCAGTTTCAAGCACTTATTTCCAACAAGCAAAAAGGAAATTCTTTCAATTCCATTCAATCTACGTCCTCCTTTGGAAGTAAGGGCAATCAAGCAGAACTAAGGGCACTGGAGGCTCTACTTGCTGGTGAAAAATAAAATCTGAATTTTGTGTAACTGGAGTAATCAGAATATTAGTAGCTTGTATTTCCAAATTTTGTAAAAATTTCGTATAATTTTTTTTATTTTTCGAGCATAAAAATTATCCGTGACTATGCAAGCTACTAAATATTCTGATTAACTCCAGGTTAACAAAATTCAGATTTTATTCCAGAAGTAGACTCTCCAGTGCCCTTAGTTCTGCTTGATTGCCCTTACTTCCAAAGGAGGACGTAGATTGAATGAATTGAAAGATTTCCTTTTGCTTGTTGGAAATAAGTGCTTGTAAACTGGACGCAATTAGTTCGTACTCTGTGCAGTTTTCGACAACCACTAAGCAAAATTGTAACACAGCCACAAGGTTGTCTGGGTAGTATCATCAAGATTGCAATGCATCTTGTTGTCGAGGTTGGTTTTTCACCAGCTTGACAATAGTCCAAGCTACAATCATCAGGCTTTTACTGATACCATTACAGGAACATTCAGGGGTAGTGCGTTTGTACATCGGGGAGTGCCGTCAAACGCGGTAGCGCAACCTCCAGGGAACCAAGTGCTGGTACAAAAACAGTGTAGCCAATTAATCTTTGTGTCGGTTTCAGTGCAGTCTTGAACAATACATCCGGTAGGATGGTCCACATCTTGTGCAGGGCAGTTTGTGTCAAAGTAGCAGTTCATGGTGCAGTCGCATGTCTGTTGGTTTTGGTTGTAGTTGTAGTTGTAGCCACCGGATGACGGATAATTTGAGGTTCCACTGGTGTATGAAGGGTAACTCGCTGAAGGTGTCGCCCCAGAGTATGTATAATTTGAAGATGGTGACGTTGCCTGGTAGTTTGATGAGTACATATCCCGTTTTTGTCTGTGATTGTTTTCCATTCCGTTCTAGAAAACAAAAAATTATAAGTAAAATGGTCTTATTTTTGAAAAGATATTGACAAAATTTAACTTACGTGGGAAGAGGACAATTCAGCAATTACAGCTTGTGTAACGGAAAAAATGGCTAATACTTTAAATAAAAGGTGCATGATTGAGCTGATGCTGGATTAGAATCCAGGATATTTTCAAAACAAGACGTACGATTTTGGATTTTGTTGCTTTGCCCAAGCTGCTGAGCAGATGTGTAGCTTTGCAGTGCGCATCGATGTAGTTTTATACCTCTCTTGGCGTTGGCAAGTAAATTAAAATGCGAAAGTATTGTAAATAATTGTTGCATAGAGAGGAAATTTATTATAGGCTTTGGAAATAGAGCAGCTCGTCAGTGCTATTTCAGCACAATTTTTTTCCTGAATTAAATTAATAAAAGTATTTATTGCTAATGAAATATTGTAATGGCCCGAGTAAAATATTGACGACTCTTGTTTAAGCATTTTTGGGCTATGTATTAACTTTCCGTTTGAAGAGGACTAAAAGCAAGCGTTAGTAGTTTTTTTGCAATGAAACATACATGTATTCAATTAGCGTATGAATACTTTTGTGCATCCACAGCAAACTGCTCGTAGGGTGACTTATTTTATGAATGCGTATTGATTCAACCTACTTATTGCAAGTAAAGTGTATTTTGTGTGCGTTTGTCTTTTTCACTTTTGATGTGAGGATGCCTAATCTTTAATATTGAAGTTAGTGTATCGGACTTATACGCTTTTCAAAATCATATTTATGATGATCGTGCACTTGAGTTTTTTATTTGCACGACAAAAAATCAGTTTTCAATTGTAAATCTGATGTTGTTCCTTTCAGCAAATCCAGATTCAATTTATAAAGCCCAATTTTTGCTTTTTTTACATGGTAAGGTATTGTTAAAGTTATAAGGTATTCAGTAGCATTATAAATTCTCAGAAATAAAATAATATATTCCCGAGCTTGTATTTTGAACGGTCGTTTGAGAAAATTCGTTAGAACTGTTGATATCACGTGCTAACTTTTCTAGACACAAAGTTTCTGTTTATCTTTAGATGCTTATCAATTCAAAATCTCAAGTTTTGCTAATGCATTCATTAATGGAGCTCCGAGTAGGTCCGAGTTTCAAATTGCCCCAATGTCCAGTGAATTGGTCGAGGAATGTCTGTTCAAATAGATTTTTATTATCCACGCAGCAAGGTGTTTGGATTTTTTGTGTGTGTTATTCTCACATCGCCCCATGATTATGCTCAGAACAACTATCCAATTTTAAAGACGCTTCATTCCTTTTTAAATATAGGCAAATGGTGACAATAAGTTATCAGAGATTTTATGACTCCATATTTCATTTTTATTAGATTTTGATGTTAGTAATAAGTAAGCAACTGGTAATACAACTTCCCTTACTATTACTTATTCACGCTTCAAAATGCTTCCTATTTGCTTAAGAAATTTACCAATTGCTCAGCCACTCAACTGTAGTCGATACGTATACATGATTTTTAAAAATTAGTTAGAAACTCTGTTGGTGCGTGGGCCTTTTTTAGTGTAAATAAAAGTTGTTTGGACTGTAAATTTGTAGGGTTTAGTCTTCTCGAACCACGTGTTGGGATCTGATAACTGACTGTAAGAATACTGTACTGTTTATTATAATAAGACTTTTGATGTGCGGATTTGAACTGTTATGGTAAAATATGAGTTGATAAAAGTATAATGTTTTTGTATCATCTCTATATGTATTTCGCTTGCAGACAAGCTCCAAATGTTACTAGCCGAGAGTCCCTAAGTAAAACAGGGAAAACGAGTGATTTTATCATAAATGTAATTTAAATGTAATTATCGCTACTATAACTAAAACGCATCTAATAATTTCCTACTTTTACTGATGAAAAAGTGGATTCATGTACGCACATTTTTCTCTTTCAATCCTTTAGATGGAACAAAGCTGTAATAATAAGTATTAAATATGGATGATTTTCTTTTATGAGTTCTGTATAATTTCAATGATTTATATCGTCGTTGTATTTTTTTGTGAGGGACACCTGCTAAAGTGGCTTACTTTCGACGTGACACATGAAAAGTTGTGCATATTTTCGACTGGGACATCTGAAAAAGTGGCATATTTTCGTCGGATACAACTGGCGTTGGTAGAAATGATTTTTTGAAACGGCTATCCATAAGCATGATTTTACAGGAGAAGCGGAAACACAACATACCTTATATTGGATAATTTAAATTATTTTGATCAACACCAGCCACACTATTTATTTTGATATAAATTAGGAATAAAGCGCGAAAAGGCGGCTTCAATAAGACTGAATATGTATGGAATGGACTCTATTTCATAAAGAAACCACAGATTCTGATCACAACAAAAGTTGTGTACGAATCGTTTGGATCGTTTTTTCATTAGAATGACTGAAGGACCCATTGACATGCTTATATCAAATGCCAGAATTTTCTAAAGAATTAAATGAATCTATGAAGCAGTTTGTCAAAATTAGTAGATAGCCGCGTTCAAAAAGTCATTCTACCAACGCAGTTGTATCAGTCGAAATATGCCAATTTTTCAGATGCCCAGTCGAAAATATCCCAACTTTTCAGTGTGCACGGTCGAAAGTAAGCCACTTTTGCAGATGTCCCTCACAAAAATACAAACGAGATAGTGTATAATATATGTTATGAATACAATGTTTTTAATTTGTCCTTTAATTCTTCGTCTCTGAACTACCGATATCTAGATGATTCTTTTCTCATTCCATCTTGAGATTTCGATCTTTACTTTGGCTCACTCAATCAAATGTAGTTCTGTCTCCTACAAATATTATATCGTTTACGCTAACTTATTTATTGGGGAGATTTGAAATATACTTTGATTCTCCATATAATTTATAGCAAAGTCGTAGTCTTCGGATATGCACCAAAATACAATACGACTTAAACTCATTACAATGTGCTAAAAGTGGACAACAATATTTGTGTACCAATGTTGTTGGTTTACAAGGTTTACTAGGTTTACTATAAACTGGCTTCATTTGATATTGGCCTGTATACATAATTTTGTTTGCCTAGAAGCATGCAACATCGCAATGTAAATAATGATTACTGAATACTTAAAAAAATTTACATTGAAAAATGGGCCATTATTTTTATGTAAAAATAAAGGGATTAGGTTGTGATCTTGAGTGGTTTTATGTCAACAATGTTTCAATTTCAAATGTCACTTACAATAGAGTTATCTTTGGTGCCCGGAGAGTACAGGCAAGCGAAATAGTGTTTCCTAGGGTAGTTTGACATGGCTGAACACGATGCTGTATTTTATTTTACCGTAAAAATCATCTAAGGGTATTTACATATTAGTTTTATAGTCGGTCGCAGAAAAGGCAATTTTGACAAATTGAATTGAAAACTTTTTGACAAATTTATCGGATTTTTAGACAATTAGGCTCAGTGTGTATGATTTTTGCACTGTTTTTAATCAACTTTTGTTTATATGTGTTATTATTATAGATAGTGAGATGTGTAGACTGTTTTAGTGATTTTCTACATGATTAATTCACTAGTCATTGGATTCTGCAAATATTCATTTGTGCAAATTCAAAAGTTGAGTTTTACAGAAAATTTAATACAGCATCGTAAGCAACATGTCAAACTGCCCTAGGAAACACTGTTTTACTTGATTGAACTCTCCGGGCACTGCAGATAGCTTCCTTGTCAGTTCAAGCATGATACATTAATGATAAAGAGTGCATTAATTGTAAATCTTATTATGCCGTGTTGCAATAACTTATGCAAAGGATTTTAGATTTATAGATCTGGCACCGATTTGAGTAATTAAATTTTTTGGTGACAACGCAGATTTTTATCGTATTTTAAAACAAGTAACTCGAGCAAATTTCGAAACACACAAAATGTGATAATATTGAATCGAACAGGCAACTGTAGGCTTGTCTCGCAAAGTTGACCTACATAGTAAGCACAGAAGAGTACAAATTCGTAATGCAGGATTGACATGTTTGCTTCGAATGAAGTTCTAAGCTGATCTTGGTCTAGAATTGAATCTCGTGCTCTGCGAGAGGCACGTAAATACTCTCCAACTTCTTGCTGAATAATTCTCTTAATCCTTTTGTGCCCAGCAATAAATTGTTAATCAAATACATTCTGATTTTCAATCGTGGTTGTGTTTCACTTTGTTTTCTTGAACAGAAATGCTCTCCGCTGATTTTTCGTAAGTATAATGTTATCTGTGTAGATAATGAGTATAATTAGACACAAACTGGGGCGTGACCGAAGTTTGAAATGACGTCTAACCTTGTTTTATTTCTACTGAATTAATTTAACCAATATTTGTTACTTAGAAGTTTAGTTAAAAACAAAGTTGTTCAGGAGTAGTGGCGACAAAAATAAATAAGACACTTTACTATTATTTCATAAATTGCTTGACGGAAAGCTATGTTTTATCGTATTCATTTACAGAAAATAGATACTATTGTGTCAACACAAATGACAAACTTTACGTAGACAAAATCCTGCAAAAATATAAGTAACTCAAAAAAACTTAGCAAGGGAATATGCAATTTTTGCCCATAAATTTTGTTGAGAGTTTTACATTGTCTCTAAAACTAAATGTAAAATATTTCAGACATTCTGATATCGTTTGCGACTTGTTTGGTACCTAATCTTGAACTCGGGTTTGGTTGTAGGAAGATTTGCTACGATATTTTCCCTTGGATGGGTAATTGCTTCCACCTGTATACGTATTTTGTGGCTGATATGCCACTTGATAATTAGAAGAAGCTGCCGTCCATTGTATTTTGATGATGGCACTGCATATAATCCCGTTTTCGTATGCTGTGACTTCGGCGTTTTTCCTAAAAACAAAATACGTAATTAAGTTTAAACTTAGTCTTTTAATTGTAAAAAAGGTTGAAACAACTCAGACTTACATTGGAAAAGGAAGAATCTGTCATCACGGCTTTTGAAAAACGGAGTTACACGCAGGACAAATTCTTCAAGAATGAGTGCATGTTTTGAGATGTAGTCTATTGTTTCAACTTTTCTAATTAAAAGACTAGTTAAACTTAATTACTGATTTTTGTTTTTAGGAAAAAACCGAGTCACAGCATACGAAAACGGGATTTATATGCAGTGCCATCATCAAAATACAATGGACCAGCTCTTCTAATTATCAAGTTGGCATATCAGCCACAAAATACGATAATACATGTGGAAGCAATACCATCAAGGGCAAAATATCGTAAGCAAATTTCTACCAACCAAACCCGAGTTCAAGATTAGAGCGTACCAAAAGTCGCAAACGATATCAGAATGTCTGAAATATTTCATTTAGTTTTTAGAGACAATGTAAATCTCAAACAAATTTATGGGCAAAAATTGCTATTCCTTGCTAAGTTTTTGACGTTACTTATATTTTTGCAGGATTTTTACGTAAGTTTGTTCATTTTGTGTTGACACATAGTATCTATTTTCTGTAAATGAATACGATAAAACATTATTCATTCCGTCAACCAACTTTATGAAATAAATAGTAGAAGTGTCTTATTTATTTGTCGCCACTACTCCTGAAAACTTTTGTTTTTTAACTAAACTTCTAATTAACATAATATTTGGTTAATAAAAACTAATTCAGTAGTAGAAATAAAACAAGGTTAACGTTCATTTCAAACTTCGGTCCACGAGTTTGGTGTCTATTATATATTAATCTACACAGGATAACATTATACTTACAAAAATCCACAGACATTTCTGTTCCAGAAAACAAAGTGAAACACAAACACGATTGAAATCAGAATGATTTGATTAATTATTGCTCACAAAAATTAAAAATTATTCAAGCAAAAATTGATATTACGTGCTCTCCAGAACAGATCAATCTACACAATTCATTCAGCTTAGAACTATTCAAGCAAACATTCAATGGCATTACGAATTTGTACTTCTTGCGTTACCTATGTGTTAACTTGGAGCAGTAGCTAACAGTTGCCTGTTGCCTTATATTATCAATTTTGTGTTCAAATTGCTGAGTTAACTTGTTTTAAAAATATGACTAAAAATCTGCAGTTGTCACAAAAAAAATTAATTACTCAAATCGGTGCCAGATCTATAAAACTTAAAATCCTTGCATAAGTTATTTGCAACACGGCATAAAAGATTTACAATTAATGCACTTCTTTATCATTAAATGTTATCATGGCTTTGAACTGTACAAGGAAGCTATCTGCAGCTGCCCGCGAGAGTTCAATCAAGTAAACAGTGTTTCCTAGGGCAGTTTGACATGTTGCTTACGATGCTGCTATTTAAATTTTCTGTAAACTCAACTTTTGACTTGTGCCACAAATGAAATATTTGCAGAATCCAATGACATAGTGACATTATCACTGTAGAAATCACTAAAACAGTCTACACATCTCCAATTATCTATAATAAATAACATCAATTTAAAAACAAAAGTTTGATTAAAAAACAGTGCAAAAAATCATACACACCTGAGCCTAATTTGTCTAAAATCGATTTAAATTTGTCAAAAGTTTTTCAAATTTCAATTTTGTCAAAACATTGCCTCCCCCCCTCCTTTTCTGCCCGACCCTATAAACTAATATGTAAAATACCTTAGATGATTTTTTTACGGTAAAATAAATACAGCATCTGTGTTCAGCATGTTCAAACTACCCTCCCCATAGAAAACACTTATTTCGCTTGCCTGTACTCTCCGGCACCAAGATAATCTATTGTAAGTGGACATTTGGAAATGTGAAACATTGTTGACATAAAAACCACTTCAAAGATCACAACCTTAATCCCTTTATTTCTTACATAAAAATAATGCCATTTCGAATGTAAATTTTTTAAGTATTCAGTATCATTATTACATTGCGATGTTGCTATGCTTCTAGCCAAACAAAATTATGTATACAGGCCAATTTCAAATTTTAAGCCGTTTATAGTAAAACCTAGTAAACTGATAAACAACGACATTGCGTACACAAATATTGTTGTCCACTTTTAGCACATTGTAATGAGTTTAAGTGTTTGTATTTGGGTGCATATCCGAAAGAACTACGACTTCTGCATAAATTATATGAGAATCAAAAAGTATATTCAAATCTCCCCATAAATAAGTTAGCCGTAAACGATATCATATTTGTAGGAACAGAACTGACATTTGATTGATGTGAGCAAAGTAAAGATTCGAAATCTTCTCAAGATGGAATGAGAAAAGAATCATCTAGTAGGTAGTCAGAGACGAAGAATTAAAGGACAAATTAACAAACATTGTATTCATACATATTTATATACATAATCGTCGTTGTATTTTTTGTGAGGGAACATCTGCAAAAGTGGCCTTACTTTTCGACCGTGACACATGAAAAGTTGGCCATATTTTCGACTGCGGCATCTATGAAAAACTTGGCATTTTCGACTGATACAACTGCGTTGGTAGAATGACTTTTTGAACCGGCTATCTACTAATTTTGGACAAACTGAGCTTTATGATTCATTTAAATTCTCTAGAAAATTCTGCGCATTTTGATATAAGCATGTCAATGGGACTTCAGTCATTCTAATAGTCCATTCCATACATATTAAGTCTTATTTGAAGCGTTTTTTGCTTTTATTCCTAATTTATATCAAATAATAGTGTGGCTGGTGTTGATCAAATAATTTAAATTATCAATATTAAGGTATGTTGTGTTTTCGCTTCTCCTGCTAAAATCATGCTTATGTTAGATAGCCGTTTCAAAAAAGTCATTCTTACCAACGCAGTTGTATCAGTCGAAATATGCCAATTTTCAGATGTCCCAGTCGAAAATA